>SOPF01023558.1:22832-131793 GCA_012979155.1 Hypericum perforatum
TTGGAAGCTTAGCAAGAACATATTATTCTGGAAACATGCATGGACGTGTATCAACCTATTTGGGACATCCATTAACCTATTTTGGATGCATAGCACCTATCTGGGACGCTTAGAATGCATGCAATCTTCTGGAAGAATGCACGTATGAAGACCAGCCTATTTTGGACGTGAAGATCTTCCTATTTAGGACGTGCATCATCTTGTTTAGGACGTGCATCTATTTATATTTACTAGATATTATATGTTAAGATTGTTTCTTGTTTCGTAGATTACAATCTGACCAGAATTCACCTATTTAGGATTAAGTATAATTTGGTCAAATTGCAAGCTCCTTTTTAGGAGTTAGATTGTTTAGGAATGTTTGAAGACTTTGTAGCCTATATAAAGGCATCTTAGCATAATAAAACATGGACCCCAATATATGAATTCATTCTGAATATTATAAGTCTTTGACTTAGTGAGTTTTGATAACTCTTCTTGTTCTTGCCTAAGCTTATGTGTCGTTTAGCTTGTACTTTATTTTCACTTATCAAACAAGTCTTCCATCCTTGTTTGTGGCATGATTCGACTTGGACTAAGGTTCTCAGATTGATCTTGGCTTAGGTTGAGGCTCTTTTGCCGAGGTTCTTGCTAGTTCAGTTTGTGGGTTTGAAGTCTACTCCATCCTAAGCAACAATAGATCCATATAATTGTGTTTCTCCTGTCGAGATCTTATCACTAGTGTAAGAAAGCAAGCATACAATGATCTGTTTGTTTTGTGAAAACTTGTAGCTCAAGCAAAGACGATACTAGCTTTAGTAAGAATGTACAAGTATCACGAGTGGAAAAAGGCAAGAGTGTGTGAGCCCATTAGAGAGAAAAACCAATTCAAAGTGCAAACACGAGTGGAATTTGAGTGCACATTATAATTGAGAGCAAACACGTAAGGGAGAGAATTTGTGAGGCCATATTGTTTTAACTAACCAAATCTTTTCTTGCAGCAATATGTCTCAACCAAACGAAGGGGAGAGGCACAACAATCTGGTTGGCGTAGATCTTAAGGTGTTGATGGATGCCATGACAGGAAATTTGAGGAACATGATGCGAGAAGAACTCGAGTCCATGCAATCACGTATAGATGCATTGGAGAATTCTCGTAGTGTGCAACCTATATGTGGTGAAATTCATGCACGAAAGGAGAGGGCGCCTATAGGAAGTTCAAGTGGAGAAGATTCTGACCATGAAGAAGATGCAAGGTCCACAAGGAACTTTAGGAGGCCAAGAATGGAACGTCAACCTAGGGAAGCAAGGAGAAGAGAGGATGACAATTTGGGTAGTATCAAACTCAAGATACCTACCTTTGCGGGTCGTTTTGATCCAGAAGTATACCTAGAGTGGGAGAAGAAGATTGAGTTCATATTTGATTGCCAAAATCACTCTAAAGCAAGGAAGGTAAAACTTGCCATCACTAAGTTTACTGATTATGCTATAACTTGGTAGGATCAACTTATGACAAGTAGGAGGAGGAATGGAGAATGCCCTATAGCTACATGGGAAGACATGAAGGTGGTGATGAGGAAGAGGTTTGTTCCAAACCACTACTATAGAGAGTTGTATAAGAAGTTGCAAGGATTGAGGCAAGGAAGCTTGAGTGTGGCTGAGTATTTCAAACAGATGGAGATAGCCATGATTAGAGCAGATATAGAAGAAGATAGAGAGGTGACCATGGCAAGGTTCTTGAATGGACTCAATCCTGAGATTCAAGACAAAGTTGAGTTGTACCATTACGTGGAGTTGGAGGACATGGTGCATATGGCAACAAAAATTGAGAAGCAACTCAAGAGAGGAGAAGGAAGGACAAGAGCTACATCTAGTTCTACTTGGAAGCCAAACTATCCAAAAAAGTTTGACCAGCCACAAGCAGCCAAGGTAGAGCAAAAATCCGAGGGTTCTCAAGCTCAAAAGAAGGTGGACATCACTCTAGTAAGGAATCGAGACATCAAGTGCTTTAAGTGTCAAGGTAGAGGGCATATCTCAAGTCAATGTCCTAACTAGCAAGCAATGGTGATTAGAGAAAGCGGAGAGATTGAAACTGAAGAGGAAGACTCGAAGCATGAAAGTATGCCTTCATTAGAGGATGTGTCCGAAGAGGAGTACGAAGTTGCAGACAAACTTACTCTTGTAAGTAGAAGAGCATTAAGTGCACAAGTGAAAGAAGAGGCTGATGTGGCTTAGCGAGAAAATATTTTTCACATGAGATGCTATATGAAAGACAAGGTGTGTAGTGTCGTCATAGATGGAGGAAGTTGTGCTAATGTTGTAAGTACTACAATGGTGGAGAAACTAGGGTTACTCACTAGAAAACACCCTAAGCCTTACAAACTTCAATGGCTGAATGATAGCAGAGAAGTGCGAGTGATGAAGCAAGTCTTGGTAGCATTCCGCATTGGCAATTATAAAAATGAAGTGTTATGCGATGTTGTACCAATGCAAGCTGGTCATTTATTGCTCGAAAGGCCTTGGTAGTTTGATAGGAAAGTGCATCATGATGACTACACCAACAAGTACACGTTCTTGCTAAAGAAGAGAATAATCACTTTGCTACCAATGACACCATCGCAAGTGTGCAAAGATCAAAAGAAGTTACAGCAAGAAAGTGATGAGAAAAGAGAACATGACAAGAAAAAGAAGAATGAGAGGAGAGAAGAAGCCAAAAAATAGAAAGATAAGTCGGCCAAAAGAGAGGAAATAAGTGACAAAACAAAAGAAGCCGTAAAAAAAAATTAACAATGGCCAATGAGAGAAAATCCGAGGGATGGAAAAGAAACTACTATGTGAGAGCAAGTGAGGTTAAATAAGCCTATTTTGAAAAGAAGTCAAAGATCTTACTTCGGTATAGGGAGACACTTTTGGTTACTAACGAGCTTGATTCACAATTTCCAAGCATGGTTAAATCTCTTTTGCAGGATTATGAGGATGTCTTTCCCGAAGAATTACCACCAGGTTTACCACCAATAAGAGAGATTGAATATCAGATTGATTTTATCCCAGGAGCAATAATTCCAAATTGGCCAGCCTATAGAAGTAACCCGAAGGAGACAAAATGACGTAGCATAGGATCTGATTTCACTCAATCTAACTTTCTGATTCTTGTATTACACTCAACTCAATCAAATCTGAATGAAACTTGCATGAAATTGGTTCACACAAGCTTAGGCATTCTAAACTCACTCAAGACAGATTGTAATTTACACAAAAGAGGTATCAACAAGCTAGAACACTTACAAACTCACGATCAGAATGGATAAACTCGTGTCTTTCAACAACTGCCATTGATTGATCATGAGGCGTTCTACATGTAGAATGGCCAGGAATGGGCAAGGACGAACTCTCACACTTAGGGACACACCTTCACGGTTGCACCATTTGAATTTGGACACTTAGTCTCAATTCTGGAAAATACTTCAAGCTTATTCTTCTTTCTTACATTCTGCCATGATATAAGACAGATGAGAATACATCAAAACAACATAAAGGTCTGCCATGATATAAGGCAGATGAGAATATATCAAAACAACATAAGGGAGAGTGGAATACATCAGAATAGCATGAGGGGCATGCCATTTGCTTGCCCATTCAGCTTTTCCCTTTCTAGCTCTCTGTTTTGTCTTATTCAGCTTTCCAGCAATGAAAGTAATGAAGGGAAATAAGTCAGAATATTATACACTTATTATAAAATGAAATTAAAGAGAGACAAGCTTCCAGAATGTCTATGTCATCCATGCACCCCATGCTCACGTCCATGCATACGTCCACACTTGATCAATCTTGCCCAGATTCACAAAATTCCTCAAATATGCGAGATGTAAGCACAAATTGAAGCAAACATGAAATGGATACAATAAGCATGAAATGGATGCATTATGAGACATATGAGATGGTCCTACATCATCCTCCCCTCCTTAAAAGTTTGCTCATCTCGAGTAGCAAGTTTGGAAGGTAATAGGAAGGCGTCAAAATAAGGAGTGAGGTTAGCAACGTTGAATGTGTTTGATACTCCATACTCCTCCGGCAGGTTGACCTTGTCTGCATTATCACTGATTTGCCTCAGAATCTTGAAGGGGCCGAACTTCCTTGCTTGCAATTTGCCACCCATGTTGGTTGGCATCCTCTCTTTTCGGAAATGCACTATCACTTGCTTGCCTGGCTAAAAGATTTGCACCTTCCTATGCTTGTCAATTTGTGCTTTCTCCTTTGTATAGGTTGCATTCAGCCTACTCCTCACGGCTTCAATTACTTCTTTAGCATGCTCCATAAATTCAACAGCAGTGTTGTTGGTTTGGCTTGACTTTGGCAATTCAGCTATATCAACAAGAAGGTTAGGAACTTTGGTATAAACCAAAGAAAAAGGTGAGTGACCCGTGAACCTGTGCACCATGCCATTGTAGGCAAACTCTGCGATTGGAAGGGCAAGATCCCACTACCTCATCTTGTCATGATAAAGGCTGCGTAGCAAACTCCCAAAGGTGCGATTGAAGGCCTCCATTTGTCCATCAGTTTGAGGATGCACGGTGGAGCTATACTGAAGTGTAGCATTGAACATGATCCATAATGACTTCCAAAATGTAGCTAGGAACTTGATGTTAGACCATCCAACAATGAGTACGGAGCAATGCAAGTACCTATTGGGCCGATCACGAGAGCAAGAGCCAAGAAGCTTCAGTCTGAAGTCAATGGATTCATTCAAGGCTTTTGGACTTAAGTTGACACAAGTAAGCCCAAGGACGACCATGACAAGCCCGTGCACCTTATTGGCATCCTTCCAGAAGCTTAGCATGCAAGCATGCACGTGATATTCCTTTGGATACAAGGAATCTCACTATTTTGGAAGCTAGCTTATTAATTAGTTAAGTCTTAGCTTGATCAGAAAATTATATTCCAACAACTATGACTTGTTTAGGAATAAGATACATGCTTTTAGACTTCCTAAAGCATGCTTAATTCGTTCTTATTTAGTTTCCTTTATTGTCGATCATTCGGCCAGAATTAAAACCCTATTCGGGTACTTATTATTTCGGCCAGAATAAGAACTCCTTATTTGGAGTTAGTTTTGTTTAGGAAGTTGTAGGACTTTGGAGCCTATATAAAGGCATTCCATGCTTAATAAAAGTCAGACCATTATTGATATTCATAACATAGCATTCGGCATGTTTAGAGAGAGTTGATACTCTTGTGTGTTCTTGCTCAGGCTTGCGAGTCGTCTAGCTAGAATAGTTCTTTCACTTATCAAACGGATTGTCCATCCCCGTTTGTAGTGTGATACGACTTTTAGGTCAAGGTTCATAGGATTCTCGCATAGAGTTACGGTCAGATCATGCCTTGGTTCATGCGGATTCATTGTGAGTTGTGATCCGAACTTCCACCCTAAAGTAGCATAGGTCCGTATTGTGAATCTATCCGCTGAGATTCTTATCATTTGGTATCAGAGCTTTGCGTTTTACTTTAGGTTCCTATCTGTGTGTTTTGTTGAACGTGATTCATTATTTTGTGCTTGCTAACCCGTGAGCTTCTTTGCTCGCCGAGAGGAGAGAAAAGAAAGAAGCGAGTGAGCAAACAGAAAAGAAAAGAAAAGAAAAGAAAAGAAAAGAAGAAAAGAAAGAGAAACAGAAAAGAAAAAAAGAGAGAGAGAGAGAGCTAGATAGGCCAAGCAAACCAAATTAGGTTCGTATGCCCAAAATGTCTTTTGCAAGACTAAAGAGGAAGGCGCAAACCAAAAGAGGAAGCGGGCTCAAAACCAAACGGGTAAGAAAGAAAAAGAAGGGAAGAAGAGCGCGAACTTGAAGAGGAAAGGAAAGAGTATGCACCTGATTTGGAGGCCAAGGCAAGACCAAAATAGGAGCGCAGACCAAAAGAGGAAAGACAAGGACGCGGCCAACACCAAAAGAAGAAGTTTGCTAACTGAATAAAAAGGCGAGCAAGACTAAAGAGGAAAAAGCAAGAGAAGAAAGGCTAAAGAGGAACTTTTACATTCAGTTTGATTTGTGAAACGTGTAGTTAAGCAAGGCTGCCCTAGCTTTAGTAAGAACATACAAGTATCACAAGAGGAAAAAGGCAAGAGTGTGCGAGTACCTTAGAGAGAAAAGCCAATAATTGAGTGCAAACACGAATGAGTGCACCTTACATTGAGAGTATACACGTAAGGGAGTGAACTTGTGAGGCCTTATTTATAACTAACTAATTTTCTTTCTTGCAGCACTATGTCTCAAGGAAACGAAGAAGATAGGCAATGTACCTTGGCTGATATGGACCTTAAGGTCTATACGGAAGCGTTGATAGGGAGGTTTCAACATGTAATGCAAGAAGAGCTTGAGCCATTGCAAGAACGCATGAATACGATAGAGAATTCATGCAATAACCAACTACCGAGGAGAGGAGTACAAGCACCCCGAAGGTTGGCACCTTGGGATGACATGCTTGAAGGAGAAGTTCATGCACTTAGGAGGAGGGCCCCTCTAGGAGGCTCAAGTGGAGAAGATTCTAATCGAGAAGGTGATGCAAGATCCGTGAGAAACTATAGGAGGCCGAGGGTTGAGCATCAACCAAGAGAAGCTAGAGAAGCAAGACCAAAGAGAGAAGATAACATGGGAAGTATCAAACTCAAGATACCTGCCTTTACTGGTCGTGCTAATCCGAAAGCTTATTTAGAATGGGAAAAGAAGATTGAGTTCGTGTTTGATTGCTATGAACAACTCTGAAGTAAGAAAGGTAAAACTTGCCATCACTGAGTTTACTGATTATGCTATAACTTGGTGGGATCAACTTGTGACAAACAGGAGGCGAAATAGAGAGCATCCTATAGCTATTTGGGAGGAGATGAAGGTGGTGATGAGAAAAAGGTTTATTCCAAGTCACTACTATAGAGAGCTTTACAAGAAGTTACAAGGAATGAGGCAAGGAAGTATGAGTGTGGAAGAGTATTACAAGCAGATGGAGATGGCCATGATACGAGCTGATGTAAATGAAGATAGAGAAGTCACAATAGCAAGGTTCTTGAACGGACTCAATCCTGAAATTCAAGACAAAGTTGAGTTGCAACATTATGTGGAGTTGGAGGAACTAGTGCACATGGCAACAAAAGTTGAAAAGTAGCTCAAGAGAGGAGGAAGAGAAGCAAGAGCTTCATCGAGTTCTACTTGGAAACCAAACTACTCAAAAACGTTTGACAAGCCTCAAGCAACCAAAGTAGAGCAAAGATCTGAGAGTTCATAAGCCAATACTCAAAAGAAAGTGGAAGTCACTCTAGCAAGAAACCGAGACATCAAATGCTTTAAATGTCAAGGAAGAGGGTATATCTCAAGTCAATGTCCTAATAAGCAAGCAATGGTGATTAGAGAAAGTGGAGAGATTGAAACTGAAGAGGATGATTCGGAGCATGAGAGTTCGCCTTCATTGGAGGATGTATCCAAGGAGGAGTATGTAGCTACTAAAAAACTTACTCTTGTTAGTAGGAGAGCATTGAGCACTCAAGTGAAAGAAGAAGCTGATGTTGCTCAAAGAAGGAGATGAGTGGAAAACAGCATTTAAAACAAAGTATGGTTTGTATGAATGGATGGTTATGCCTTTTAGATTATCTAATGCACCTAACACATTCATGCGCCTTATGAATCATGTTTTGCATCCATTCATTGGGAAGTTTGTGGTTGTCTACTTTGATGATATACTCATATATAGCAAGAGCATTGAAGATCACGTTGAGCATTTGAAGTGTGTTTTAGATGCATTATGTGCGGATCAGTTATATGCTAACCTAAAGAAGTGCACCTTTTGCACGGATAAGCTTGTATTCTTGGGTTTTGTTGTTAGTGCTAAAGGAATACAAGTTGATGAGGAAAAGATAAAAGTAATACAAGAGTGGCCGAGTCCCACAAATGTTGCAAATGTCCAAAGTTTCCATGGACTTGCTAGCTTTTACCAAAGATTTGTGAAAGATTTTAGCACTATAGCCGCACCACTCACCAAAGTCATCAAGAAAAGCGTTGGATTTAACTGGGGAGAAGCTCAAGAAAAGGCTTTCCAAACACTAAAACGGAAGTTGACAAATGCCCCTTTACTAGCTTTACCTAATTTTTCTAAAATGTTTGAAGTTGAGTGTGATGCATCCGGTGTAGGAATTGGCACTGTACTCATGCAAGATGGACGTCCAATTGCCTATTTCAGCGAGAAGTTAAGCGGAGCAACTCTAAATTATCCAACCTATGACAAAGAGTTGTAAGCATTGATCCGAATGTTAGGGACGTGGCAGCATTACTTGTGGCCCAAGGAGTTCGTGATTCACACTGATCATGAGTTATTGAAGCAATTGAAAGGGCAAAACAAGTTAAACAAGAGGCATACATGATGGGTGGAGTTCATAGAAACATTTTCTTATGTCATTCGTTACAAAAAAGGTAAGGAAAATGTAGTGGCTAATGCACTATCGCGAAGGTATGCCTTAATCTCAACTCTTGATGCTAAACTGATTGGTTTTGAACATATTAAAGAGTTGTATGTTAAAGACACTGATTTTAGTGACCTATTCCGAGCCATGGAGAAGAGTGAGAATGGTAAATTCTTTCAGAATGAAGGTTATCTATTTCGTGAGAACAAACTTTGTGTGCCTAATTGTTCTATGCGAGAATTGCTAATTTAGGAGGCACATGGAGGTGGATTGATGGGGCACTTTGGAATTGTAAAGACTTTGGCGATGCTACAAGATCACTTCTATTGGCCACACATGAAGAGGGACGTAGAACGAGTTTGTGGATGTTGTGTCACATGCAAGCAAGCCAAGTCAAAGATAAAACCCCATGGTTTGTACACCCCTCTACCTATACCTAGTGAGCCTTGGATTGATATCTCTATAGATTTTATGTTAGGACTGTCTAGAACTAAACGTGGAAGAGATTCAATCTTTGTAGTGGTAGATAGGTTTTCAAAGATGGCACATTTCATTCCATGTCACAAAACTGATGATGCTTCAAACATTGTTGATTTGTTCTTTAAAGAAGTTTTAGGTTGCATGGCATGCCTAAAACTATTATTTCAAATAGGGATGCAAAGTTCTTGAGTTATTTTTGGAAGACCTTGTGGTGCAAGTTAGGTACTAAGTTACTATTTTCTACTACTTGTCATCCACAAACTGATGGTCAAACTAAGGTTGTTAATGGGACTTTGTCTACACTTTTGAGAGCACTCATTAAGCATAACATTAAGACTTGGGAAGATTGTTTGCCACATGTTGAATTTGCTTACAATAGCTCATTTCATGCTGCTACTCAATTTTCGCCATTTGAGCTTGTCTATGGTTTTAATCCTTTAACTCCATTGGATTTATCACCTTTACCCTTGAGTGAGCATTTTAACTTAGATGGCAAGAAGAAAGCAGAATTTGTCAAGCAATTGCATGAGAAAGCACGGCTGAATATTGAAAAGAGAACAGAGCACTATGCAAGACAAGCCAACAAAGGGCGCCACAAAGTTATTTTTTAGCCTGGTGATTGGGTTTGGTTGCATATGCAAAAGGAGCATTTTCCCATGCAATGTCATTCTAAGTTGCTACCCCGTAGAGATAATCCATTTCAAGTTCTTGAATGCATTAATGATAATGCTTACAAACTTGACCTCCCAGGTGAGTATAATGTTAGTGCATCCTTCAATGTTGCTGATTTAAGTCCTTTTGATGCAGGTGAAGATTTGAGAGAAAATCCTTTTCAAGAGAGGGGAATGATGTGAGACCATCCAACAATAAGCATGGAGCAATGCAAGTACCTATTAGGCCGATCACGAGAGCAAGAGCCAAGAAGCTTCAGTCTGAACTCAATGGATTCATTTAAGGCTTTTGGACTCAAGTTGACACAAGTAAGCCCAAGGACGACCATGACAAGCCCGTACACTTTATTGGCATCCTTCCAGAAGCTTAGCATGCAAGCATGCACGTGATATTCCTTTGGATGCAAGGAATCTCACTATTTTGGAAGCTAGCTTATTAATTAGTTAAGTCTTAGCTTGATCAGGAAATTATATTCCAGCAACTATGACTTGTTTAGGAATAAGATACATACTTTTAGACTTCCTAAAGCATGCCTAATTCGTTCTTATTTAGTTTCCTTTATTGTTGATCATTCGGCCAGAATTAAAACCCTATTCAGGTACTTGTTATTTTGGCAAGAATAAGAACTCCTTATTTGGAGTTAGTTTTATTTAGGAAGTTGTAGGACTTTGGAGCCTATATAAAGGCATTCCCTACTTAATAAAAGTCAGACCATTATTGATATTCATAACATAGCATTCGGCATGTTTAGAGAGAGTTAATACTCTTGTGTGTTCTTGCTCAGGCTTGCGAGTTGTCTAGCTAGAATAGTTCTTTCACTTATCAAACGGATTGTCCATCCCTATTTGTGGCATGATACGACTTTTAGGTCAAGGTTCATAGGATTCTTGCATAGAGTTAAGGTTTGATCGTGCCTTGGTTCGTACGGATTCATTGTGAGTTATGATCTGAACTTCCACCCTAAAGTAGCATAGGTCCGTATTGTGAATCTATTTGCTGAGATTCATATCAGAACTTGACATCTCGATCAGAAGTGATGCTCTTTGGTATACCATGCAACTTCACCACCTCCTTGAAAAACAAGCGTGCAATACCACGAGCATCTGATGTTTTCTTGCATGGTATGAAGTGTGCCATCTTGCTCAACCTGTCAACCATAACAAATATGGAATCTACACCACGCGGAGTACGCGGCAATCCCACAATGAAATCCATACTCAAATCTTCCTAGATTGTGTGTGGTACAGGTAATGGCATGTATAGCCCTGTGTTATTCACCCCACCTTTGGTCTCTTGGCATATATGACAATGCTTCACCAATCTAGTAACTTCCTTATTCATGTTAGGCCAATAAAAACATTCAGACATCATTGCATGCCCTAGATGTGCTGCAACACCTCCACCATGTAATTCCCATAACAAATGTTCACGAATTGAAGTACGGGGAATGCAAAGCTGGTTACCTTTCATAAGGAAACCATCATGCACATGGAACTCTCTACCACCTTTTCCATCTTTGCACTTGCTCCAAATGTCTCCAAAATTAGCATCGTCTTCATACAGCTTACGAAGTGCATCAAAGGAGGTCACTCGTCCTCTCTATTCTGTTAGGAGTGCAATCCTCCTACTGAGTGCATAAGCGACAACATTTTGAACTTCGCTCTTGTGCATGATCTTGAATGGGAACTTCTAGAGGTAGGTCGTCCACCTTGCATGCATGTGACTTGTGAACTTGGACTGATCATGAAGAAACTTTAAAGCACGATGATCTGAGTATAAAACAAACTCCTTTCCAATGAGGTAGTGCTCCCAAGTCTTCAAGGTACGGAAAAGAGCATAGAACTCTTTCTCATAAGTTGTCCAAGTCTGACGATGTGCACTAAGCTTCTCACTGAAGTAGGCTATTGGTCATTTCTCTTGCGAGAGGACTGTACCAATTCTAACTCCAGAAGCATCCACATGTACTTCAAACACCTTACCAAAATTTGGTAGAGCAAGAATAGTAGTTGAACTCAGCTTTGCCTTCAGCTTATTGAAAACATTATCCACCTCCTTGCTCCACTCAAATGTAACTCCTTTCTTTGTCAAGGAGGTCAAGGGAGAAACAATCTCACTAAAGTCCTTAATGAACCTCCTATAGAATGCTACCAAGCCAAGGAAGCTCCTGATTTGTGTCACGTTCTTTGGCTGAGGCCAATTGCAGATCACCTCCACCTTGTTCTGATCAACTTGGATTCCATCTTCACCTACTATGAATCCAAGGAAAATGAGCTTATTCTACCAGAATACACACTTCTTCAAGTTGGCACTAAGCTCATTCTTGCGCAAGGCTTCAAATACTTCCCTCAAATGCACCTTGTGCTCCATCTCAGAATGGCTATACACCAGAATGTCATCAAAATAGACAACCATGAACTTGTCCAGAAAAGGCTTCAACACCTGGTGCATCAACCTCATGAATGTGTTAGGTGCGTTTGTGAGTCCAAAAGGCATAACTAGCCATTCAAATAGACCATCACGTATCTTAAATGCAGTCTTCCACTCATCTCCTGGTCTGATCGTTATCTGATGGTAGCCACTTCTTAGATCAATCTTGGAGAAAATCTTTGATCCACTCAGATTATCCAACATGTCATTGAGACATGGTATTGGAAATCTATATCCGATGGTGATCTTATTAATAGCGCGGCTGTCCACACACATGCGCCATGTACCATCCTTCTTTGGCACCAACAGAGCAGGCACACCACAAGGACTTAAACTCTCCCTTATGAACCCCTTGTCCAAAAGCTCCTAAACTTGATCTCTCAGAAACTGATTCTCTATAGGACTAAGGCGGTAGTGAGGTAAGTTTGGGAGAGTAGACCCCGGGATCAGATCGATCCTATGCTGAATATTACAAAGTGGAGGCAGCCCCTTTTACAAATCTTCCAAGATCACCTCTGGAAAGTCTTGCAATATATCACGCACAGGCTGTGGTAAATCTTCCTCTAGCATTTCCACACCTAGAACAACATCTTTGATCACTAAAATATGGCACCAACCTACTTCATCAATTGAGTTCTTCAAAGACTTTACTGAATTGATCATTGTAACAAGCTGAGTCTTTATGTTCTTCGGCTTGCTAGGCAGCAAAGTAAATCTTTCTCCTCCTTTCTTTAGTTTGTAGGTGTTCTCCTCACCCTTATGAAGAACCTTGTTGTTGTACTCCCATGGTCTTCCCAACAGAATGTTTCACGCATCCATTTCCAACATGTCGCACTCAATCTGATCAGAATACTTCCTAATGGAGATTGGTATTGTACACCTCGAACTGACTTTGATGCCTCCTCTAGCACAAACCCATCCAATGGAATAAGGAGAAGGATGTGGCATGGTCTTGAGTCCAAGCTTCTCCACTGTGACATGGCTCACAAAGTTCTATTGACTTCCACTATCTATAATCACTTCGCATACTTCCTTGCCAACATAATAATTTGTTCGGAATAGATTGTTTCTCTGGGATTCAGCCTTCTTTGTGGTGGTCAAGGCAAACTTCCTCGTCACCCCACAATATTCCTCCTCCTCCTCAGAGCTCATTCTCTCTTCGTCACCACTTTCCTCAACTGGAGTGCACAAAAACACACCTGATTCTTCTTCCTCTTCCTCATCTGGTTCACAAACATTTGAGTACTTCCTCCTAGGACAATCACTAGACTTATGGCCAAGCTCATTGCACTTAAAACATCGGATACCTGAGGGGGTAGCAGGTGCTTTTCCTTTGTTTTGTGCACTCTCTTGTGGCTTCCTTGGAGTTGGTCTAGATTCGGTTGCTTGAGGGGCACTCTTCTCAACTGCACCTCTTTGGAAGTTCAAAGTCTGACCAGGTCCAGAAAAGCGATATGACATTGATTTTTTCTTCTTCAAGGCTGATGCAATCTTCCTTGCATTGGCACACACATCATTGAAGAAAAGAAAGGTGTCAAACTCCAGATGAGTCTTGATCTCATAGCACAGGCCCTCTACACAACGAGCAATCATCTGATCCTTGTTGTCCTCCACATCATTACGCAAGGCCAATCTCACAAATTCTGATGTGTATTCCTCCAATGTCCTATTGCTTTGAGTATAAGACAAGAATTGTGAGTAGAGAGACTGTTGGTAATCAACCGGCAAAAATCTTTCTCTTAGAGCTTGCTCCATAGATGACCAATCTCTAATAGGCATATCTCCTCTTCTCCTACGAGCCTCTTGCTCCTTCCTCCACCACACAGCTGCACCAGACTCCAACTTGAAGGCTACATAGCTCACCTTCTGATCTTCCATCAGATTCATACAATCAAAGTATTTTTCAATGGAATCTAGCCAATTCAGGAAGCCCTCTACCTCCATATCTCCATAAAACTTCTTAATGTTCATCTTGAACGGTCTGTCCACCCTTCGCACATATTCCTCATCATGCTCTTCCCTCTTAAAGGCCTCCCTATGCACATCACGACCTCTATCTCCATACCTTCTTCCCCTCAAGCCACGTCCTCCTCTTCCCATATAAAGAGTAGCATCAGAATCAGCATACTCTTCTTCTACTTCTTGATGATCACGTACATCAACAGGAAGAGGTTGCCCCACGGGTGGTTGCATCGCCAGATTGTTAAAACAAGAAAGGATTGCTTATATAGATGTTTCTAGGATGGCAAAACGGTTGTTCATGTCAAGCCTTGGTGGATTGTTCTCCTGATAGTGGAGCTTGGTGGTTAGATGAGACTTGGATCAGGAGATCACAAAGTCCTATGGATCAGCTCATAGAATAGGTTCACTCTCACCTCCCTGGTGATAATGCATAAACACTCCTCTCAAACTCACTCAGGCTCTGATACCACTTGACGCAGCGTATAATTTGATTTCACTCAATCTAACTTTCTGATTCTTGTATTACACTCAACTCAATCAAATCTGAATGCAACTTGCACAAAATTGGTTCACACAAGCTTAGGCATTCTAAACTCACTCAAGACAGATTGTAATTTACACAAAATAGGTATCAACAAGCTGGAACACTTACAAACTCACGATCAGAATGGATAAACTTGTGTCTTTCAACAACTGCCGTTGATTGATCACGAGGTGTTCTACAAGTAGAATGGTCAGGAATAGGCAAGGATGAACTCTCACACTCAGGGACACACCCTCACGGTCGCACCGTTTGAATTTGGACACTTAGTCTCAATTCTGGAAAATACTTCAAGCTTATTCTTCTTTCTTACATTCTGCCATGATAAAAGGCAGATGGGAATACATCAAAACAACATAAGGGAGAGTAGAATACATCAAAATAGCATGAGGGGCATGCCATTTACTTGCCCATTTAGCTTTTCCCTTTCTAGCTCTCTGTTTTGTCTTATTCAGCTTTCGAGCAATGAAAGCAATGAAGGGAAATAAGTCAGAATATTATACACTTATTATAAAACGAAATTAAAGAGAGGCGAGCTTCCAGAATGTCTATGTCATCCATGCACCCCATGCTCACGTCCATGCATACATCCACACCTGATCAATCTTGCCCAGATTCATGAAATTCCTTAAATATTCGAGATGTAAGCACAAATTGAAGCAAACATGAAATGGATGCAATAAGCGTGAAATGGATGCATTATGAGACATATGAGATGGTCCTACATCACAAAAGAACTTGAGAGACAAGTAAATGAGCTTTTGGAGAAAGGGTACGTAAGAGAGAGCATGAGTTCATGTGCTATTCTAGTCCTACTTGTGCCAAAAAAGGATGGATCATGGAGAATGTGTGTTGATTGCCAAGTCGTCAACAATATTACGGTAAAATATCGTCACCCTATTCCTCATTTAGATGACATGTTAGATGAATTGCATGGTTCTTGCATGTTTTCAAAGATTGATTTGAAGAGTGGTTATCATCACATTTG
The DNA here is from genome assembly GCA_012979155.1 of Hypericum perforatum. Classification (NCBI taxonomy): domain Eukaryota; kingdom Viridiplantae; phylum Streptophyta; class Magnoliopsida; order Malpighiales; family Hypericaceae; genus Hypericum; species Hypericum perforatum. The sequence continues at coordinate 38,319 of SOPF01023558.1, forward strand.
CATGAAAGAAGGGGATGAGTGGAAAACAGCGTTTAAAACAAAGTATGGTTTGTATGAATGGATGGTTATGCCTTTTGGTTTATCTAATGCACCTACCACGTTCATGCGCCTTATGAATCATGTTTTATGTCCATTCATTGGAAAATTTGTGGTTGTTTACTTTGATGATATACTTATGTATAGCAAGAGCATTGAGGATCATGTTGAGCATTTGAAAGTTGTTCTAGATGCATTACGTGTAGATCAGTTATATGCTAACCTATAGAAGTACACCTTTTGTATGGATCAGCTTGTATTCTTGGGTTTTGTTATTAGTGCTAAAGGAATACAGGTTGATGAGGAAAAAATCAATACAATTCAAGAGTGGCCAAGTCCCACAAACATTGCGAACGTCCGAAGCTTCCACGGCCTAGCTAGCTTTTATTAGAGGTTCGTGAAAGATTTTAGCACTATAGCCGCACCACTCACAGAGATCATAAAGAAAAGCATTAGATTCAGCTGGGGAGAGGCTCAAGAAAAGGCATTCCAAACACTTAAAGGGAAGTTGACGAATGCTCCTTTACTAGCTTTGCCTAATTTTGCTAAAACGTTTGAAGTTGAGTGCGATGCTTCTAGTATATGTATTGGTGCTATGCTTATGCAAGAAGGACGTCCAATTGCCTATTTTAGTGAGAAACTAAGTGGAGCAACTCTGAATTACCCGAACTATGATAAGGAGTTGTATGCCTTGATTCGGATGTTGGAAACATGGCAACATTACTTGTGGCCCAAGGAGTTCGTGATACACACTAATCACGAATCATTGAAGCACTTAAAGGGGCAACAAAAACTGAATAAGAGGCATGCACGATGGGTGGAATTCATAGAAATATTTCCTTATGTCATTCGTTACAAGCATGGTAAAGAGAATGTAGTGGCTGATGTACTATCACGGAGGTATGCCTTGATCTCAACACTTGATGCTAAACTGATTGGTTTTGAACATATTAAAGAGTTGTATATTGAAGACACTGATTTTGGTGATCTATTCCGAACAATGGAGAAGAGTGTGAATGGTAAATTCTTTCGGAATGAGGGTTACCTATTTTATGAAAACAAACTTTGTGTGCCTAATTATTCTATGCGAGAATTGTTAATTCAGGAGGCACATGGAGGAGGATTGATGGGGCATTTTGGTGTTGCAAAGGCTTTGGTGATGGTACAAGATCAGTTCTATTGGCCACATATAAAGTGAGACATTGAGCGCATTTGTGGACGTTGTATCACATGTAAGCAAGCCAACTCTACAGTAAAACCCCATGGTTTGTACACCTCACTACCTATACCTAGTGAACCTTGGATTGATATCTCTATGGACTTCATGTTAGAACTGCCTAGAACTAAACGTGGTAGAGATTCTATTTTTGTGGTATGGATAGTTTTTCTAAGATGGCATATTTCATTCCCTGTCATAAGACTGATGATACTTCAAACATTGCTAATTTGTTCTTTAGAGAAATTGTTAGTTTACATGGCATGCCTAGGACAATTATTTCTGATAGAGATGCAAAGTTCTTGAGTTATTTTTGGAAGATCTTGTGGTGCAAGTTAGGAACTAAGTTGTTATTTTCTACTACTTGTCACCCTCAAACTGATGGTCAAACTGAAGTAGTAAATAGGACTTTCTCTACACTTTTGAGGGCACTCATTAAGCATAACATTAAGACTTGGGAAGAATGTTTGCCACATGTTGAATTTGCTTATAATCGTTTAGTCCATTCTGCTACTCAATTCTCACCATTTGAGCTTGTTTATGGTTTTAATCCTTTAACTCCATTGGATTTATCACCTTTACCTTCGAGTGAGCATGTTAACTTAGATGGCAAGAAGAAAGCAGAATTTGTCAAGCAATTGCATGAGAAAGCAAGACTGAACATTGAGAAGCGCACGGAGCACTATACTAGACAAGCAAACAAGGGAAGATACAAAGTTGTCTTTGAGCCAGGAGATTGGGTTTGGTTGCACTTGAGGAAGGAGCGTTTTCCTATCCAAAGACGTTCCAAGTTGCTACCACGAGGAGATGGTCCATTCCAAGTGATTGAACGCATTAATGATAATGCTTACAAGCTAGACCTCCCAGGTGAGTATAATGTGAGTGCTTCATTTAATGTAGCTGACTTGAGTCCGTTTGATGTAGGCGATGATTTGAGGACAAATCCTTTTCAAGAGGAGGGGAATGATGTAAGCAAGCCCAAGGATGCACCTACTATCAAGCTTGTAGACTCGTAGCAAGTTCAAGTTCCAATTGGGCCAATGACAAGGGCAAGAGCTAAGAAGTTGTAATCTGACTTTAATGGACTAATGCAAGAAGTTCGTGCTCAAGCAAGTGCATGGAGGATCAAGGACATCCAAGAAGCTCAAGGGAGGCCCATGCACGGTTTGGAAGCTAAATTGGAAGCTTGAGATTCACACAATCTGAAGGATGCATGCGCACTGATATGAATCTCGTAGAGAATTCTACACGAACAGATTGCTACTTATTGGAATGGAATAGATCACAACTCACAAGATCTTGCAAGAACTAAGGCACGTTGATGAACCCTAACCCAAAGCAAAAGACTTACGAACCTTGACCCTAGGTCGAATCATGCCATAAACAGTGTTGGCTCTCTGTTTGATAAGTGAAAGTTTTCGTTCTAGCTAAGATGACTCTCTAGCCTAAGCAAGAACAACGAGTATCAAAACTCTCTCAATAGCTAAATGCTATGTATTCTGAATGGACAATAATGGTCTGACTTTATTGAATAAAGGATACCTTTATATAGGCTCCAAAGTCTCAACAAGTTCCTAAACAATCTAACTCCCAAAAGAGGAGTTCTTATTCTGGCCGAACTAAAGTTCTTATTCTGGCCAAACTAAATAGCTTAAACAAGAAAAAAATATAAGCTAAATAATAAGCAAACTAACATACCCTAATCAAGAAGATTGCACGTCCAAAATAGTTGATGCTTCTTGCGTGCCAAGCAACCAGATTAGGTGTGGAACTTCAAGCTTCCAAAATAGCCTCCAAAACATGCATGGGCTTTGCATGGACATGCATGGGCTTGTATGCATTAAAATCAGATTGCAACTTCCTAGCTCTTGCCCTTGTCATTGGCCCAATTGGAACTTGAACTTGCTGCGAGTCTACAAGCTTGATAGTAGGTGCATCCATAGGCTTGATCACATCATTCCCCTCCTCTTGAAAAGGATTTGTCCTCAAATCATCACCTACATCAAACGGACTCAAGTCAGCAACATTGAATGAGGCACTAACATTACACTCACCAGGTAGATCAAGCTTGTAAGCATTGTCATTGATGCGTTCAAGCACTTGAAATGGACCATCACCATGAGGTAGCAACTTAGATCTTCGTTATGTAGGGAAATGCTCCTTTCTTATATGCAACCAGACCCAATCACCCGGTTCAAAGACAACTTGGCATCGCCTCTTATTTGCTTGTCTTGCATAGTGCTCCGTTCACTTCTCAATGTTCATTCTTGCCTTCTCATGCAACTATTTGACAAATTTAGCCTTCTTCTTGCTATCTAAGATAACATGCTCACTCGAAGGTAGAGGTGATAAATCTAATGGGGTCAAAGGGTTAAAACCATAAACAAGCTCAAAAGGTGAATATTGAGTAGCAGAATGAACTGATCTATTATAAGCAAACTCAACATGTGGCAAACACTCTTCCCAAGTCTTAATATTATGCTTAATGAGTGCTCTTAAGAGGGTAGACAATGTCCTATTCACAACTTTAGTTTGACCATCAGTTTGTGGATGACAAGTAGTAGAAAATAGTAACTTAATACCTAACTTGCACCACAAGGTCTTCCAAAAATAACTCAAGAACTTTGCATCCCTATCTGAAATGATAGTCCTAGGCATGCCATGCAATCTAACAACCTCTCAAAAGAACAAATCAGCAACATTAGAAGCATCATCAGTTTTATGACATGGAATTAAATGTGCCATCTTAGAAAACCTATCTACCACCACAAAGATTGAATCTCTTCTACGTTTAGTTCTAAGCAATCTTAACACAAAATCCATACAGATATCAATCCAAGGCTCACTAGGTATAGGTAGAGGGGTGTACAAACTATGGGGTTTTACCTTAGACTTGGCTTACTTGCAAGTTATGCAACGACCACAAACTCTCTCAATGTCTCCCTTCATGTATGGCCAATAGAAATGATCTTGTAGCATCGCCAAGGTCTTTGCAATTCCAAAATGCCCCATCAATCCTCCTCCATATGCCTCCTGAATAAGTAACTCTCACATAGAATAGTTAGGCACACAAAGTTTATTTTCACGAAATAAGTAACCTTCATTCTGAAAGAACTTACCAAAGGCACTTCTTTCAGTTGATCTAAACAACTCGCCAAAATCAACATCATCAACATACATCTCTTTAATGTGTTCAAAACCAAGTAGTTTAGCATCAAGAGTTGAGATCAAGGTGTACCTTCGTGATAGTGCATCAGCCACTACATTTTTCTTACCTTGCTTGTAGTGAATGACATAAGGAAATGTCTCAATGAACTCCACCCATCGTGCATGCCTCTTATTCAGTTTGTGTTGCCCTTTTAAATGCTTCAATGATTCGTGATCAGTGTGAATCACAAACTCCTTAGGCCACAAGTAATACTACCATGTCTCCAAAGCTCGAACTAGCACATACAACTCCTTATCATAAGTTAGATAGTTCAAAGTTGCACCACTTAGCTTCTCACTTAAGTATGCAATTGGTTGCCCTTCTTGCATGAGAACAGCTCCAATTCCAATTCCTGAGGCATCACACTCTATTTTAAAAGTCTTAGAAAAATTAGGTAAAGCTAACAAAGGTGCATTTTCATGAGCTTCTCCCCAACTAAATCCAACGTTCTTCTTGATGACTTTAGTAATGGGTACAGCTATGCTACTAAAGTCCTTCACAAACCTCCTATAAAAACTAGCTAGCCCCATGAAAGCTTCTAACATTAGCAACACTTGTAGGGCTTGGCCAATCTCGTATAGCACTAATCTTTTCCTCATCAACCTGTATTTCGTTAGCACTAACAACAAAACCCAAGAATATAAGTTTATCTGTACAAAATATGCACTTCTTTAAGTTGGCATACAACTGACCCTCTCTAAGTGCATCTAGGATAGATTTTAAATGCTCAACATGTTCTTCCATGCTCTTGCTATAAATGAGTATTTCATCAAAATAAACAACTACAAATTTGCCAATGAATGGACGTAAAACATGATTCATAAGGTGCATGAATGTGCTAGGTGCATTAGATAATCCAAAAGGCATAACCATCCATTCATACAAATCATACTTTGTTTTAAACGCTGTTTTCCATTCATCACCTTCTTTCATGGGAATTTAATGATAACCACTTTTCAAATCAATCTTTGAAAACATGCAAGAACCATGCAACTCATCTAACATATCATCTAAACGAGGAATAGAGTGACAATATTTTACCGTTATGCTATTGTCTGCACGGCAATCAATACACATTCTCCATGATCCATCCTTCTTGGGTACAAGTAGGACAGGAACAGTGCATGGACTCATGCTTTCTCGTACGTACCCTTTTTCTAAAAGCTCTTTGACTTGTCTCTCAAGTTCCTTGGTTTCTTTAGGATTGCTCCTATATGCGGGTTGATTAGGTATTGTAGATCCTAGAACAAAGTCTATTTGATGCTCAATCCCTCGAATGGGTGGCAAACCAGGGGGTAGCTCCTCGGGAAAGACATCTTTGTAATCCTGCAAGAGAGAAATAACCATACTAGGCAAATATGGTTCAAACTCGTTAGTGTTTAAAAGTGCCTCTCTATACCGAAGTAAGATCATAGGCTTTTTTTGAAAACATGCTTGCTTGATGTCACTTGCTCCCACATAGTAACTCTTTTTCCAACTCTCGGTTTTTTCCTCATTGGCCGATCTAATTTCTGTTTTTCTGGCTTCTTTTGATCTCTCAATTATTTCCTCTCCATTCCATTTTTCTCATTTTTCTCGGCTTCTTCTCTCCTCTCATTCTTCTTTCTCATATCTTGCTCCCTTTTCTCATCACTCTCTTGTTGTAACTTCTTTTGATCTTCACAAACTTGTGATGGTGATAAGGGTGCCAAGGTGATCATTCTCTTTTTAAGCATGAATGAGTACTTGTTGGTGTAGCCATCATGATGCACTTTCCTATCGAATTGCCATGGCCTCCCTAGCAAAAGATAACCAGCTTGCATTGGCACAACATCGCACAACACTTCATCTTTATAGTTGCCAATGCGGAATGCCACCAATACTTGCTTCATCACTCGCACTTCTCCACTATCATTTAGCCATTGCAATTTGTAGGGTTTAGGGTGCCTTCCAGTAAGTAACCCTAACTTCTCTAACATGGTAGTGCTTGTAACATTAGCACAACTTCCCCCATCTATGATGACACTACATACTTTGTCTTTGATATAGCACCTTGTGTGAAAGATGTTCTCTTTTTGAGCTACATTGTCTTCTCTAACTTGCACTCTCAATGCTCTCCGAGTGACAAGAGTTAGCCCTTCAATAGCTTGGTATTCCTCTTCGGACATACTCTCGGATGAATGCAAGTCTTCTTGCTCTAAATCTTCCTCCTCAGTCTCAACCTCTCCACTTTCTCGAATCACCATGACTCGCTTGTTGGGGCATTGGCTTAAGATGTGACATATGCCTTGACACTTAAAGTACTTAATGTCACGGTTCCTTGCTGGAGGGGTTTCCACTTTCTTTTGAGGGTTTGCACTTGATCTCTTGGCCTTATGCTCTACTTTGGTTGCTTGTGGTTTGTCAAACTTGTCAAACTTCTTTGAATAGCTTGGTTTCCAAGTAGAATCCGTTGTAGCCCTAGTTCTTCCTTCCTTTCTCTTGAGTTGCTTTTAAACCTTTGTTGCCATATGCACTAGTTCCTCCAACTCCATATAGTGTTGCAACTCAACTTTATCTTGAATATCAGGATTGAGTCCATTCAAAAACCTTACCATCGTGACTTCCCTATCCTCATCCACATTAGCTCTAATCATTGCCATCTCCATCTGCTTGTAATAATCCTCCACACTCATGCTTCCTTGTCTCATTCCTTGTAACTTCTTGTATAGCTATATATAGTAATGACTTGGAACAAATCTCTTTCTCATCACTACTTTCATCTCCTCCCAAGTAGCTATAGGGCACTCTATTTCGCCTTCTGCTTATCACAAGTTGATCCCACCAAGTTATAGCATAATCAGTAAACTCGATGATGGCAAGCTTTACCTTCTTTGCCTCGGAGCTATCATGGCAATCAAACACGAATTCAATCTTCTTTTCCCACTCTAAGTAAGCTTCTAGATCAGCATGACCTACAAAAGAGGGTATCTTTAGCTTGATACTCCCTAAGTTGTCATCTCTCCTTTGCCTTGCCTCCCTAGGTGGTTGGACAGCTCTTGCTCTCCTAAAGTTCCTTGTAGAGCCAACATCCTCTTCTTGCGAAGGATCAGATTCCTCTTCTCTACTTGAGCCTCCTAGAGGAGCCCTCCTCCTTTGTGCTCGAGTTTCTCCTCCAATTGTGCCATCCAAAGGTGTCAACATTCTGGGGGCTTGAACTTCTCTCCTTGATGGTTGAGTATTGCGTGAACCCTCCATCACATTCATGCATTCTTGCAATGGCTCTAGTTCCTCTCGCATTATACATTGAAATCTCCCTATCAACGCTTCTGTATAGACCTTAAGGTCCACATCAGCTAAAGTGCATTGCCTTTCTTCTTCGTTTCCTTAAGACACAGTGCTGCAAGAAAGAAAATTAGTTATTTACAAGTATGGCCTCACAAGTTCACTCCCTTACGTGTTTACTCTCAATGTAAGGTGCACTCAAGTTCACTCGTGTTTGCACTCAATTATTGGCTTTTCTCTCTAAGGTACTCACATACTCTTGCCTTTTTCCTCTCGTGATACTTGTGTGTTCTTACTAAAGCTAGCTCAGCCCTTGCTTGAACTACAAATTTCACAAAACAAGCTATTTGCTTGTTTCCTTGCGCAAAAAGGCTCTTTCTTTCCTATTTGATATTCCTCTTTAGTCGCATGCCTGATTTGGTCTTTCCTTCCTCTTCTTTCGTCCGCGTGCTTTGCTTGTTTAGTTCGCATGCCTAAAGTAGCCTTCGCTTCCTTTTCTTTTTTTCTTTTCTTTTCTTTTCTTTTCTTTTTCTTTTCTTTTCTTTTCTTTTTCTTTTCTGTTTGAATTTGCTCTCTTTCTTTTCTCTCTTCCCTCAACCGACTGCAACCAAACTCAAAACAATCAAGATTAACCATAAAATAAGATGAGTCACGAATGAAAATTCAACAAAACAAAATCAAGGATAGATAGTAGCAAGCCGTAGCTCTGATACCAAATGATATGAAACTCGTAGAGAATTCCACATGAACGAACCATTGCTACTTGTTGGAATGGTACAGATCACAACTCATAAAATCTTCTAAGAACTAAGGCACGTTAATGAACCCTAACTCGAAGCAAAAGACTTATGAACCTTGACCCTAGGTCAAATCACGCCACAAATGGTGTTGGCTCTTCGTTTGATAAGTGAAAGTTGTCATTCTAGCTAAGACGACTCACTAGCCTAAGCAAGAACAACGAGTATCAAAACTCTCTCAATAGCTGAATGCTATGTATTCCGAATGGACAATAATGGTCTGACTTTATTGAATAAAGGATACCTTTATATAGGCTCCAAAGTCTCAACAAGTTCCTAAACAATCTAACTCCCAAAAGAGGAGTTCGTATTCTGGCCGAACTAAAGTTCTTATTCTGGCCAAACTAAATAGCTTAAACAAGAACAAAATATAAGCTAAATAATAAGCAAACTAACACATCATAATCAAGAAGATTGCACATCCAAAATAGTTGATGCTTCTTGCGTGCCAAGCAACCAGATTAGGTGTGGAACTTCAAGCTTCTAAAATAGCCTCCAAAATGTGCATGGGCTTGTGTGCATTAAAATCAAATTGCAACTTGCTAGCTCTTGCCCTTGTCATTGGCCCAATTGGAACTTAAACTTGCTGCGAGTCTACAAGCTTGATAGTAGGTGCATCCATAGGCTTGATCACATCACACATGGGAATTTCAGCTTATCTTGGACATGCATCCCTAAATTTTAGGAATTGCATCTACTATATTTTAGGACGTGATATTTACTAGATATTCTATTAGTTATCTATATTTAAATTGTTTTCCTAGTTAGTTGAATTTCGGCCAGAATCCCTTTAAATTAGGAAGGAGAGTTTTGGCCAGCTTTGAACTCCTTATTTGGAGTTAGTTTTTGTTTAGGAATATTTTGAGACTTTGGAGCCTATATAAAGGCATCCCTACTTAATAAAACGTACACAACTTTGATATTCAGAATACTTAGCATACGGCTAATTTGGTGAGTTGATACTCATTGTGCGTTCTTGGTTAGGCTAGTATGTCGCTTAGCTAGGGCAACATTTTTCACTTATCACCGTTTGTGGCATGATTTGACTATAAGGCTTGGGTTCGTGACTTCCAATTGATCGGGTTAGGGTGAGCCTTCACCAAAGTTTGTGCATTGCGTGGTTGGAGTTAAAGTCTTTCTCATCCAGTAAGTAGCAATGGTCTGTTCGTGTGGAATTTATAATAAGTTTTATATCAATAACAAAATAGGAAAGAAAGAGAGAGAAAAGTTTGTGACAAAACAAGAAAGAAAGAAAAGAAGAGGGGTGCAAAATAGGAAGAAATATGTGCCTAATTAGGAGTTGCAAGCCTAAAGAAGCAAGTACAACCTATAAGAAGCAAACACAAGACAGGAAGGCGCATGCAAAAGAGGAAGCATTCGGAAAGAGAAAAAGGGAATAAAGCAAAATAAGAAGCGAAACAAAAGAGGATGCTGGCTCTATAAGGGGTCCTAGGAGAATGGAGAATGTTCGACCACTTATGGAGGCAAGAAGAAGAGGAGATTACAAGTTGGGAAGTATCAAGCTTAAAATTCCTTCTTTTGCAGGTCGTTCTGATCCTGAAGCATACTTAGAGTGTTTGATTGCTACAATTGCTCCGAATTGGAGAAGGTGAAGCTTGCCATCACTAAGTTTACTTATTATGCTATAACATGGTGGGATCAACTTGTGATGAGCAGGAGGCGTAATGGAGAACATCCTATAGCTACATGGGAGGAGATGAAAGTGGTGATGAGGAAAAGATTTGTCCTAAGGAGGAGAGTACTACCTATGAGGAAGACAAGTGGAGATGAGACTGATTATGATGATGATGCAGGGTTCACAAGGAACATTAGAAGATTGAGGATTGATCGCAAACATATAGTGATATGAATCTGATGGGCTAGAAGTTTTGATATGAAGTCCAATGAGTTTATGCAAGAGTAAGGACGTCCAAGAAGCCCAAGGGAAGCCCGTGCACGTTCTTGAAGCTATTTAGGAAGTTACTTGCTTGTAGATTTTGTTTTGGAGAGTTTGAAGCTATTTTGGAAGCTTAGTAAGAACATATTATTCTGGAAACATGCATGGACGTGTGTCAACCTATTTGGGACATCCATCAACCTATTTTGGATGCATAGCACCTATTTGGGACGCCTAGAATGCACGTAATCTTCTGGAAGAATACACGTATGAAGACCAGCCTATTTTGGACGTGAAGATCTTCCTATTTGGGACGTGCATCATCTTGTTTAGGACGTGCATCTATTTATATTTACTAGATATTATATGTTAAGATTGTTTCTTGTTTAGTAGATTACAATCTGACCAGAATTCACCTATTTAGGATTAAGTATAATTTGGTCAGATTGCAAGCTCCTTTTTAGGAGTTAGATTGTTTAGGAATGTTTGAAGACTTTGTAGCCTATATAAAGGCATCTTAGCATAATAAAATGTGGACCCCAATATATGAATTCATTCTGAATATTATAAGTCTCTTGACTTAGTGAGTTTTGATAACTCAGCTTGTTCTTGCCTAAGCTTGTGTGTAATTTAGCTTGAACTTTATCTTCACTTATCAAACAAGTTTACCATCCTTGTTTGTGGCATGATTCGACCTTGACTTGAGGTTCTTAGATTATTCGTGGCTCGTGTTGAGGCTCTTTTGCCAAGGTTCTTGCTGGTTCAGTTTGTGGGTTTGAGGTCTACTCCATCTTAAGCAATAATAGATCCGTATAATTGTGTTTCTCCTCCCGAGATCACATTATATAGAGGCAAGGCAAAGAGGAGATGACTGTTGGGAGGAACTTAAAGCTAATTTGGCTAGAGGAATTGACTTGTATTTAAAGAAAGTTGATGAAGCACGACATAAGAACATCCTTCAAGCTAAGTCCAAAGTTGAGGAGAAGGTCTGTAGTTCTAATTAGATTGTTGAAGATATTTTGACATGGGAGGAGTTTGGAGAATTTTCCATTGATTTATTTGATGGATAGTAATTTCATGAGCATGACATGTCACTTTTTAACATGAGAGATTTGTTCGATGAATCAGAAGTTGTGGAAGTTGCTCATATGAGGAAGCACATGATTACTATTGTTGGTGAACATGAAGAACTTGTTGTTGCCATTGACAAGGAAGAGATTCAACCCATATCTTACATGTCTCTAGATTATATTATTGAACATGTTGATCATATTGACTTCTTAGGAGTTGGTAATTATGATTATGTTGAAGGCTCAATATTGCTCAACTTGTGGAATAATCTAAGGTTTAAAGAAAGGTTTGTGCGAACAAGTATGTTCTTGGCTTTCTGATTGGAGATGACATCCTACTTTTTATGCTCAAAGTATTTATTCAGTTGGAGTGGGAGATATCAAGTGCAGCCACAAAGTTCAAAGATTAATCCTTGTTCCAGCAATATGATTCATCCAAGAATGCATGGCGTATGCAAGGATTTGAGGACAAATCTCTTTCAAGAGGAGGGGAATGATATGAATCTGATGGGCCAGATATTCCAAGTTGAATTTAATGCATGTTTGTACAAGTCCAAGGACATCCATAAAGCCCATGCAAAGCTCATGCACGTCATTGAAGCTATTTAGGAAGTTATTTGCTCTTAGATTTCGTTTTGGAGAGTTTGAAGCTAATGTGGAAGCTTAGGATGCACACAATCTTCTAGAATCATGCAAGGACGAATTTCAACCTATTTAGTCCATGCATCTACTTGTTTAGGACATGCAATATTAGTTATTCTATTATATATTATGTATTTAGATTACTTCTTGTTTAGTAGATTACAATCTGACCAAAATTCACCTATTTAGGAATGTTTAAAGACTTTGTAGCCTATATAAAGGCATCTTAGCATAATAAAATGTGGACCCCAATACATGAATTTATTCTGAATATTATAAGTCTTTGACTTAGTGAGTTTTGATAACTCTGCTTGTTCTTGCCTAAGCTTGTGTCGTGTTTAGCTTGAACTTTATCTTTACTTATCAAACGAGTTTACCACCTTCATTTGTGGTGTGATTCGACCTTGACTAAGGTTCTCAGATTGCTCTTGGCTCAGGTTGAGGCTCTTTTACCAAGGTTCTTGCTAGTTCAGTTCATGGGTTTGAAGTCTACTCCATCCTAAGCAACAATAGATCCGTATAATTGTGTTTCTCTTGCTGAGATCACATCAGTAGAGATTCTATTTTTGTGGTAGTGGATAGGTTCTCTAAGATGGAACATTTTATTCCATGTCATAAGACTGATGATGCTTCCAACATTGTTGATTTGTTATTTAGAGAAATTGTTAGGTTGCATGGCATGCCTAGAACAATTATTTTTGATAGAGATGCGAAGTTCTTAAGTTATTTTTGGAAGACCTTGTGGTGCACGTTAGGTACTAAGTTATTATTTTCTACTACTTGTCATCCACAAACTGATGGTCAAGCTGAGGTTGTGAACAGAACTTTGTCTACACTCTTAAGAGCACTCATTAAGCATAATATCAAGACTTAGGAAGAATGTTTGCCACATGTTGAATTTGCTTACAATCGTTTAGTTCATTCTGCTACTCAATTCTCACCATTTGAGCTTGTCTATAGTTTTAATTTGTCAAACAATTGCATGAGAAAGCAAGGTTGAATATTGTGAAGAGAACGGAGCACTATGCAAGGCAAGCCAATAAAGGAAGGCACAAAGTGGTCTTTGAGCCTAGTAATTGGGTTTGGTTGCATATGAGGAAGGAGAGATTTCCCGTGCAAAGGCATTCCAAGTTGCTACCTCATGGAGATGGTCCATTTCAAGTTCTAGAATGCATCAATGACAATGCTTACAAGCTTGATCTGCCTGGTGAGTATAATATAAGTGCTACATTCAATATTGCTGATTTAAGTCCTTTTGATGCAAGTGAAGATTTGAGGGCAAATCCTTTTCAAGAGAGGGGGAATGATGTGAGACCATCCAACAACGAGCATGGAGCAATGCAAGTTCCAATTAGGCCAATTACAAGAGCACGAGTCAAGAAGCCTCAAGCTGAACTCAATGGATTCATTCAAGGCTTTTGGACTCAAGCTGAAGCAAGCAAGCCCAAGGACGACCTAGAAGCCCATGCTAAGCCTATACAAATTATTGGTGTCATTCCAAAAGCTTAGCATCCACGTGATTGCTTTGGATGCAAGGAATCTTCCTATTTCGGAAGTTAGCTTATTATTTAGTTAAGTCATTAGTTTGATCAGGAAACTATATTCCAGCAACTATGACTTGTTTAGGACTAACATGCTTATAGACTTCCTAAAGCATGTTTAGATTCATTCTTATTTAGTTCTTGTTTAGGTTGTCAATTCGGCCAGATTAGGACTTCTTCTTATTTTGGCCAGAATAGACTTTGTTTTAATTAGGAAGTTGATGTACTTAAGAGCCTATATAAAGAGGCCTACGTTCATTAATAAAGACACACAACTTTGATATTCAGATTACTTAGCATACGGCTAATTTGGTGAGTTGATACTTATTGTGCGTTCTTGGTTAGGCTAGTGTGTCGCTTAGCTAGGGCAACATTTTTCACTTATCAAATGGTTCTTCCATCACCGTTTGTGGCATGATTTGACTACAAGACTTAGGTTCGTGACTTCTAATTGATTGGGTTAGGGTGAGCCTTCACCAAAGTTCGAGCATTGCATGGTTGGAGTTGAAGTCTTTCTCATCCAGTAAGTAGCAACGGTCCGTTCGTGTGGAATTCATAAAAAGTTTCATATCAAATAGGCAATTGGATGTCCTTCTTGCATAAGCACAGTGCCAATACCTATACCAGAAGCATCGCACTCAACTTCAGACATTTTAGCAAAATTAGGCAAAGCTAGTAAAGGAGCATTCGTCAACTTCCCTTTAAGTGTTTGGAATGCTTTTTCTTGAGCCTCTCCCTAGCTGAATCCAATGCTCTTCTTGATGATTTCTGTGAGTGGTACGGCTATAGTGCTAAAATCTTTTCACGAACCTTCGGTAAAAGCTAGCTAGGCTGTGGAAGCTTCGGACATTTGCAACGTTTGTGGGACTCAGCCACTATTGAATTGCTTTGATCTTTTCCTCATCAACCTGTATTCCTTTAGCACTAATAATAAAACCCAAGAATACAAGCTGATCCGTGCAAAAGGTGCACTTCTTAGGTTAGCATATAACTGATCCGCGCGTAATGCATCTATAATAGCTTTCACATGCTCAACATGATCCTCAATGTTCTTGCTATAGATAAGTATATCATCAAAGTAAACAACCACAAATTTTCCAATGAATGGACATAAAACATGATTCATAAGGCGCATGAATGTGCTAGGTGCATTAGATAAACCAAAAGGCATAACCATCCATTCATACAAACCATACTTTGTTTTAAACGCTATTTTCCACTCATCCCCTTCTTTCATGCGAATCTGATGATATCCACTCTTCAAATCAATCTTTGAAAACATGCAAGAACCATGCAATTCATCTAACATGTCATCTAAATAAGGAATAAGGTGACGATATTTTACCGTAATGTTGTTGACAGCTCGACAATCAATAAACATTCTCCATGATCCATCCTTCTTTGGCAAAAGTAGGACTAAAACAGCACATAGACTCATGCTCTCTCTTACGTACCCTTTCTCCAAAAGCTTGTTTACTTGTCTCTTAAGTTCTTTTGTCTCCTCCAGGTTGCTTCTATAGGCTGGTCGATTTGGAATTATTGCTCCTAGGACAAAATCAATCTGATGTTCAATCCCTCTTGTTGGTGGTAAACCTGGTGGTAATTCTTTGGGAAAGACATCCTCATAATCCTACAAAAGAGTTTTAACCATGCTTGGCAATTGTGAATCAAGCTCGTTAGTAACTAAAAGTGTCTCCCTATACCGAAGTAAGATCATTAACTTCTTTTCAAAATAGGCTTGTTTAACCTCACTTGCTCTCACATAGTAGTTTCTTTTCCATCCCTCAGATTTTCTCTCATTGGCCGTTGTTAATTCTGTTTTTATGGCTTCTTTTGTTTTCTCACTTATTTCCTCTCTTTTGGCCAACTTATCTTTCTATTTTTCGGCTTCTTCTCTCCTCTTATTATTCTTTTTCTTGTCACGTTCTCTTTTCTCATCACTTTCTTGTTGTAACTTCTTTTGATCTTCGCACACTTGCGATGGTGTCAATGGTAGCAAAGTGATTATTCTCTTCTTTAGCATGAACGTGTACTTGTTAGTGTAGCCATCATGATGCACCTTCCTATCAAACTGCCATGGCCTCCCTAGCAATAGATGACCAGCTTGCATTGGTACAACATCGCACAACACTTCATCTTCATAGTTGCCAATGCAAAATGCTACCAAAACTTGCTTCATCACTTGCACTTCTCCACTATCATTCAGCCATTGTAGTTTGTAAGGTTTATGGTGTTTTTCAGTGAGTAACCCTAACTTCTCCACCATGTTAGTGCTTGCAACATTAGCATAACTTCCTCCATCTATGATGACACTATACACTTTGTCTTTCACATAGCAACTTGTATGGAAAATGTTTTCTCTTTGAACCACATCAGCTTCTTCTTTCACTTGCACACTCAATGCTCTCCTACTTACAAGAGTAAGTTTCTCAGCTGCCTCATACTCCTCCTCGGATACATCCTCTAAAGAGGGCATACTTTCATGCTCCAAGTCCTCTTCTTTAGTTTCAATCTCTCTGCTTTCTCTAATTGCCATTGCTTGCTTGTTAGGGCATTGACTTGAGATATGTCCTCTGCCTTGGCACTTAAAGCACTTGATGTCTCAGTTTCTTGATGGAGTGACGTCCACCTTCTTTTGAGCTTGAGAGCTCTCGGATTTTTACTCTACTTTGGCTGCTTGTGGCTTTTCAAACTTCTTTGGATAGTTTTGCTTCCAAGTAGAACCAGATGTAGCTCTCACCCTTCCTTCTCCTCTTTTGAGTTGCTTCTCAATCTTTGTTGCCATATGCACCATGTCTTCCAACTCCACGTAATGGTGCAACTCAACTTTGTCTTGAATCTCAGGATTGAGTCCATTCAAGAACCTTGCCATGGTCACCTCTCTATCTTCTTCTATATCCGCTCTAATCATGGCTATCTCCATCTGTTTGAAATACTCGTCCATACTCAAGCTTCCTTGCCTCAGTCCTTGCAACTTTTTATACAACCCTCTATAGTAGTGGTTCGGAACAAACCTCTTCATCATCACCACCTTCATGTCTTCCCATGTAGCTATAGGGTGTTCTCCGTTCCTCCTTCTGCTTATCACAAGCTGATCTCACCAAGTTATAGCATAATCAGTAAACTCAGTGATGGCAAGTTTTACCTTCCTTGCTTTAGAGTAATTTTGGTAATCAAACACGAACTCAATCTTCTTCTCCCACTCTAGGTATGCTTCTGGATCAGAATGACCTGCAAAGGTAGGTATCTTGAGTTTAATACTACCTAAATTGTCATCCTCTCTTCTCCTTGCTTCCCTAGGTTGACATTCCATTCTTGGCCTCCTAAAGTTCCTTATGGACCTCGCATCTTCTTCATGGTCAGAATCTTCTCCACTTGAACCTCCTATAGGCGCCCTCTCCCTTCGTGCATGAATTTCACCATGTACAGGTTGCACACTACGAGAATTCTCCAATGCATCTATACGTGATTGCATGGTTCGAGTTCTTCTCGCATCATGTTCCTCAAATTTCCTGTCATGACATCTATCAACACCTTAAGATCCACGCCAACCAGATTGTTGTGCCTCTCCCCTTCGTTTGGTTGAGACATGTTGCTGTAAGAAAAGATTTGGTTAGTTAAAACAATATGGCCTCACAATTCTCTCCCTTACGTGTTTGCTCTCAGTTATAATGTGCACTCAAATTCCACTCGTGTTTGTACTCAGAATTGGCTTTTCTCTCTAATGGGCTCACACACTCTTGCCTCTTTCCACTCCTGATACTTGCACGTTCTTACTAAAGCTAGTATTGCCTTTGCTTGAGCTACAAGTTTTCACAAAACAAACAGATCGTTGTTTGCTTGCTTTCTTGCACCAGAAGGTTTCTTTTTTCCCTCTTTACTCTTGCATGTGTCTCCTTTCTTTTCTTGATTTGTCCTTGTCCTCTTTTGATCTGCAAGATTGCTTGTTTAGCTCGCACACCTGTTTTGGTCTTTGTTTCCTCTTTTGCGTGCAAGCCTCCTTGTTTTGGAACGTTTCTCTTTCTTGCGAATGCCTATTTAGTCTTGCAACTTCCTATTTGGTGCCTTCCTTTTCTTCTTTCCTCTTTTTTTTGTTCTTTTCATTTTTCCTCTTTTTTTTGTTTCCTTTTCTGTTTTTCTCTATTTTTTTGTTTTTTTCTTTTTTTCTTTACCGAAAGCAACCAAACTCAAAATGAATCAAGTTACTGGGACGAAAACAAAACTAATTGAATGCTAAACTAATAAAACGTAAATAAAGGATAAGTAGTAGCAAGCCATAGCTTTGATACTAAATGATACGAAACTCATTATGAATTCCACACGAATGGACCGTTGCTACTTGCTGGATGAGAAAGACTTCAACTCCAACCAAACAATGCTCGAACTTTGGTGAAGGCTCATCCTAACCCGATCAATTGGAAGTCACGAACCCAAGTCTTGTAGTCAAATCACGCCACAAACGGTGATGGAAGAACCGTTTGATAAGTGAAAAACATTGCCTTAGCTAAGCGACACACTATCCTAACCAAGAACGCACAATGAGTATCAACTCACCAAATTAGCCGTATGCTAAGTATTCTGAATATCAAAGTTGTGTGTCTTTATTAATGAACGTAGGCCTCTTTATATTGGCTTTTAAGTACATCAACTTCCTAATTAAAACAAAGTCTATTCTGGCCAAAATAAGAAGAAGTCCTAATCTGGCCGAATTGACAACCTAAACAAGAACTAAATAAGAATGAATCTAAACATGCTTTAGGAAGTCTATAAGCACGTTTCTCTTAGTCCTAAACAAGTCATAGTTGCTAAAATATAGTTTCCTGATCAAACTAATGACTTAACTAAATAATAAGCTAACTTCCGAAATAGGAAGATTCCTTGCATCCAAAGCAATCACGTGGATGCTAAGCTTCTGGAATGACACCAATAATGTGTATAGGCTTAGCATGGGCTTCTAGGTTGTCCTTGGGCTTGCTTGCTTCAGCTTGAGTCCAAAAGCCTTGAATGAATCCATTGAGTTCAGCTTGAAGCTTCTTGGCTCATGCTCTTGTAATTGGCCCAATTGGAACTTGCATTGCTCCATGCTCATTGTTGGATGGTCTCACATCACTCCTCTTCATGATGAACACAAACTTTAGGAATTGGTGCAACGGGTGGTTGTTGGATTGCCAAATTATCCAAGCATGTTAGGATCGCTTGGACCGCATTCTCAAGGTTGGCAAACCTTGTGTTCATGTCAAGCCTCGGATTATTATCCTCAGCCATGTCTCTAATTTGTTATTTGGTGGTGCTTGGAAGGATTGAGGGATTTGGATCAATGATCACGAAATTCTGATGCACAATTTAGTGTTTAGGTCTCTCGCAACTCTCTGCAGTTATAATGAATCACTCACTCTCAAACAACTCAACATAGGAATTGAGTCAAATCTCACCAACGCTCTGATACCACTTGATGTAGGTAGCGGAATGAATTTGATCTAAGTGCTATTGATTTGAACGAATTGATTGAAACACAAGGATAGAAACTTTGATCAGGGACAACTCACGCTATATGATCGAAGGGGTTTGATTGAATCAAATGGCCAGCAAGGGCGGGTTCGAACTAGACGTGCAAATCCATGCACACAAGCAAATCCATGCAAACAATTACACTTGGTAATTCTGAGATAAACTCAATTAAATTCATTCAATGATGATTCGATTACAATTGATGTACTTACATTTATAATGAAAAGAAATTAAAAGAACTTGGCTGGTCATAAAACCTACTCGGCCAAGGGTCAGATAATACGAATCTAAACCAATTGAGAAAATGCAAAGGATTGAAATGGCTCTTAGGCCTTATTATATTCCATACATAAAAATGCAAGTTGGTACGCGGAAATGTCTTCAATTGCAATTTGAGACGGAGATCTTCAATCTGAATGGTTAGAAGTCTCGGATTCATTGGATGTGCCTACATCACACGGCTTTTGAAAGTTTGAAGGATCAGTATGAAAATGATCAAGACTTCAGAACTTTGTGGAAGCAATGCAAAGATGGGAAGGTGATGTAGCGTAGCAGAAGCGAATGATTTTATGTGGTGTTGGTGGACTGATTGGATTGGAGAACTTGATGGAACACATGAAATCAGGGTGTGTTTGAGGGGTAATACAATGAGCAGGAGGTTTTATACCCTGGCAAGACAAGCCAGCTCTTACAAGAATATGCGGACATCTTTCCTAACGAGTTGCCCGCAGGACTACCTCCAATACGTGACGCACAACATCAGATTGATCTGATTCCTGGAGCTTCGCTACCTAACCTACCACACTACAAGATGAGTCCCAAGGAGCACTAAATCTTGAAGGAACAGGTGCAAGAGTTGCTGGACCACAGATACATACGCGAGAGCTTGAGCCCCTATGGAGTGCCCGTACTGTTGGTGCCTAAGAAAAAAGGGACATTGTGCATGTGTATTAATAGTAGGGCGATCAACAAAATCACTGTGGGCTATAGGTTCCCAATACCAAGGCTGGATGACATGCTAGACAACTTGAGTGGCTCCACAATCTTTTCCAAGATTGACCTCAAGACCAAGGAAGGCTTGTTCGAATGGTTGGTGATGCCATTTGGCCTTACCAACACCCCTAGCACATTTATGAGGCTTATGCATAAAGTGATGCGCCCTTTCTTGGACAGATTCGTCGTGGTTTACTTTGCCAACATTCTGGTGTTCAGCAAGACCGAGGAAGAACACTCGAGCACCTAAAGCAAGTACTAGACACTCTGAGGGAGAATGACCTATTTGCAAACCTCAAGAAGTGCATCTTTTGGCAAGATAAGTTGCTGTTCCTCGGCTTCATTGTGGGAAAAGAAGGCGTATAGAAGCCATTCGTTCGTGGCCCCAACCAATGAACGTGAGTCAAGTAAGGAGTTTCCTTGGCCTTGCTTCTTTTTATAGATGGTTCATTCGGGGGTTTAGTATATTGGCTACCCCTCTAACTTTGTTGTTAAAGAAGAACTCGCCTTTTGATTGGAATGATCACGTAGATCACGCTTTTCAAGCATTGAAGAAGGCGTTGAACAATGCACCTGTGTTGTCCCTCCCGGACTTTAGAAAGCTTTTTGAAGTTGATGTTGATGCTTTTGGAGTGGGCATAGGGGCTGTGCTTTCTCAAGAGAAGAAGCCTGTTGCTTACTTCAGCAAGAAGTTAAGTGACCCAAGGCAAAGGTGGTCCACATATGAGAAGGAGTTCTATGCTATGATTAGAGCATTGAAGACGTGGGAACATTACCTCATTGGTAAGGAATTTGTCCTCTTTACTGATCATAGAGCTCTGAAGTTCTTGAATGAGCAAACAAAATTGTGCATAAAAGCGAGAGTGCAAACGTGGTTGCAGATGCCCTGAGTAGGAGGATGACTTTGCTCACTGAGTTAAAGAGTGAGATCACGGCTTTTGAATGCATCCGAGACCTCTATGAGGATGATGAAGATTTTAGCTCCATCTGGAAGAAATGTCAAGGAGGAGTGGGATTTGGAGAGTACCATATCCATGATGGTTACCTCATGAAGGGGAACCAAGTGTGTGTGTGTGCCAAAAACGTCACTCCGAGATCAACTTATATGGAAGTGCATGAAGGAGGGTTGGTAGCTCATTTGGGGAGAGACAAGACACATGCTACTTTGGCCGAGAGGTTTTATTGGCCAAGGATGGAAAAAGGAGTTTGGAAGTTGATCAAGCATTGCCGTATTTGTCAAGAAACGAAGGGTGGAGTTCAGAATATGGGCTTATACATGTCGTTGCCCATCCTGAGAAACATTTGGGAGGATCTCAGTATGGACTTTGTCCTTGGCTTACCCCGTACCCCTTATGGTGTGGACTCCATTTTTGTTGTTGTCGACAAGTTATCTAAGATGGCACACTTCGTGCCTTGCCGCAAGACCACAGATGCCAATGGAGTTGCAAAGCTGTTTTTCAGGGAAGTGGTGCGCCTACATGGAGTGCCAAGAACCATCACATCGGATAGGGACACCAAGTTCCTCGTAAGCTTCTGGCAAACTTTATGGAAGATGTTCGATTCAAGCTTGCAATTTAGCACAATGGCGCACCCACAAACTGATGGCCAGATGGAGGCAACCAACCACACACTCGGAAGCATGCTTAAGAGCCTTTGTCACGAGAAGCAACACCAAAGGGACATGGCCATTCCCATTGCGAAGTTTGCTTACAATGGAGTTGTCCATCGCTCGACTGGAGTGTCCCCTTTTTTCCTTGGTATATACAAAGACTCCAAGCCATCTCATCGACATGACATCTATGATCAAGCCTCCTAAGGCTAACCCCGCGGCTGTCTCATTTGTAGAACATGTGCAAGAAGTGTTGGAAGCTGTCAAGAAGAGGTTGGCTAAGACCTATAACAAGGAGAAGGCACGAGTTAATGTGCGTAGGAAGGTCCAAATTTTTCAACTAGGGGAAGAGGTGATGGTGCTTTTCAGAAAAGAACGCATGCCTTCAAACCTTTGTGGCAAGCTTCAGCAAAGGAAATTCGGACCCTATAAGATCCTTCGGAGGGTGAATGACAATACATATGTGGTGGACCTACCGGAAGAATTTGGGGTGTCTAAAATGTTTAACGTGGCAGACTTGACCCCTTATTATAACCCATTGCCATTGCCTTCCAGGTTAGCAACTCGGGACGAGTCTATTTTGAAGAAGGGGAGGATGACGTAGGGACATCGCAACACAAGGCTGGCCGACATGTGCATGTGCTTGCATGGGAAGAAAGTACGTGTGCATAGGAAGTTCAAGACTTATATTCGGCCGAGTTGTCCCACATCGAAAGAAGTTTTGAGTCCAAGATCCTTTTCGTTCTATAAGTATCACCCTCTTCCCAAGGCTATCCGTACAAACTCAATTACCATCGAATTCATCTAAACTCTTCTCATGCAAGTATTAAGTTTCTAAATATTTGGAAACCTATTACTTGTATGTTGAATGAGCACGGAGGGATTCGATTGGTCCAAGTCAATTTTAGTATTTATTCAATAATTGCCTTAAGAGTTGGCATTAGTTGAAAACGTTTTTCTCTTTTCTAGCATCTGAATGATCACATCTAAATATGTGACTTCATTGATGCAATAATGGGATGTAATAAGTAGGAATCTTTTCATTTCCTGAAACCTTGTAACAGCCACGGTCTTTAATGTTTGGACCGCCTGGTTGAGTGCTTAAATGGCAAGAAGAATAATGAGAAATGGACATTGAATTGAATCCCGAAAATTTAGGCATTCCAGAGTTGGAAAACGCTTGTGCGTACAGAGTGCGTGAGTGTTGTTCGAATTTTAGCCCCATTGCTATTGAAATAGGAATCCAACACACCTCAGCTTGTCGTCAGAAGATTGACAAGTTGTTGTAGTATCGTATTAACCTAAGTTCGTCCACTATCTTAATACGCGTTCAAGCTTTCAGAATTTGATCTTTCGAACCTCTTCGACAAGTTGCATTTGTTTTATCAAGTTTGTGCAAGCCTTTCACATTTCCCTACATTAATATGGGTTGAATCTCTTCCTTGTCAATGGCAACATCATGTTCGTCATGTTCATCAATAATAGTAATCATGCGCCTCTTTATGGGAGTAACTTCCATAACTTCAGATTCGCCAAACAAATCTCTTAAGTAGAGAAGCGACATGTTAAGCTCATGAAAACAATCTCCATCAAATAAATCAATGGAAAATTCACCAAACTCTTCCCATGTCAAAACATCTTCAACAATCTGATCAGAACAACATACCTTCTCCTCAACTTTGGACTTAGCTTGAAAGATGTTCTCTTGATGTGCTTTACCAACTTTCTTCGAATGCAACTCAATTTTTCCATATAGTAACATAAAGTCCTCTAAATGATCTTCGTTGTCCCGTAGGGTAAGCCTATGTCTTCTTTTAGGTTCAACTTGCGTACAACATAGAATCTTACCCTCAATTTTATCAAGCCACCTATGAAGTGTCCTCATCTCCTCCTTGACCATGCACTCCATCTTACTCGCAATGATCTCTATAAGACTTTGTGCATCATAATCTCCCAACTTTTTGCGTGACTAATTGTAGGACATGATCTTGCACTTTTTTTTATTTTTTTTCGAATTTTTTTTTCAGCCTCCTCTTCTTCTTTTCTAGGCTGTCTCTTCTTTCTTTCCCTCTTTTTTTTCAGATTTCCCTCTTTTTTTTGTTTTTTTCTGGAACTAAAAGAACAAACTACAAACTGAATACAAATAGAGTAAAAAACAAAAATTAAAGGATAGATAAACCTAAAGTAACAAGCAAAGTTCTGATACCAAATGATGTGAATCTCAGCGAAAAGATTCACAATACGGACCTATGCTACTTTAGGGTGGAAATCAGATCACAACTCACAATGAATCCGCATGAACCAAGGCACAATCTGACCTTAACTCTACGCGAGAATCCTATGAACCTTGACCTAAAAGTTGTGTCACACCACAAATGGGGATGGACAATACATTTGATAAGTGAAAGAACTATTCTAGCTAAGACAACTCGCAAGCCTGAGCAAGAACAATGAGTATCAACTCTCTTAATAGCTAAACCCTATGTATTCCAAATGGACAATAATGGTCTGACTTTATTGAATAAAGGATGCCTTTATATAGGCTCCAAAGTCTCCTAAACAAGCTAACTCCAAAAGGAGCAAAGAAATCTGGGCAAATTAGGCACTAGCTCAATCTGACCTAACAAGCACTCCTAAAAAGTAGGGATTTGATTCTGGACGAATTTACTAACCAGAATAACATCTACTAAAGTAGAAACAATCTATCATAATATCTAGTAGAATAATAAAGCATTTACACTTCCTAAACAAGTAGATTCATGGACCAAATAGGCTGATTCTTCTTGAAACTTCATGTGCGCATGCATCCAGATTAGTACGTGCTCTTCAAGCTTCCAAAATAGGTTGATGGACGTCCCAAATAGGTTGATACACGTCCATGCATGTTTCCAGAATAATATGTGCTTGCTAAGCTTCCAAAATAGCTTCAAACTCTTCAAAACGAAATCTGCAAGCAAATAACTTCCTAAATAGCTTCAAGAACGTGCATGGGCTTCCCTTGGGCTTTTTGGACGTCCTTGCTCTTGCATAAATAGAATTGAAACTTCTTAGCCCATCAGATTTATATCATGGCCCATCAGATTCATATCACTATCCAACAAAACAAATACTTTGAACTCAACATTCGGATACGTGCCTTGACAAACTCTTGCTTTAGATTGCGAGGTTGATTATCCTTCAGATGTAGCTCATTATGCAAATAGAAAGTGTTCTCGGTCAGTCCAGATTTGCATAATACCCACAAGTCACCACAATCTTGATCAATTTCGTGCATCTTCTTCCAACAACCAAAGGTAGGAGCAACTTCACGAAATTCTTCAATTAAAACCTGCCTTGGACTTAGATTATCCGCAATAACCTTGGAAGTTCCTTTTTTGCATACAATCAAATCCGTAGCATGCAAGGTATGGTTTGCTTTGCTAGGCAAGATCAGATCGTAGCAAGCTTCCTTGTCAATCAAGTCACAAACAATCACGTTTGATGTAATAGGAAACTTGCATCTTATGTCCTCTTTGGAGCCTCCTTTGGATTGAATCCATTCTGAAGTATAGGAGTCAGAATTTTCTTCAACTCCAACATCACAACTGATCTTGAAGAGATCATCACGTTCTTTTGCTTCAGAATTAAGAACTTCCTTGTGCATCACATCATTTCCCTCTTCTGAATCTTTCGGATCTTCTTGTTCTCCTTCAAATTTGTCTTCAATGGGTGCACAAATAATTGTATCTTGGCTTGCCTCTTCTTTGTCTTTATGCTCAGCCAATTGACTGATCTTTCTTGTTGGACAAACTTTTGCAATATGTCCAATCTCCTTACACCTATAGCAACGCAAATCAGAGTTGGACTTGGACTCTATCTCTTTGCTTTTAGGTTGCGAATTTTTAGGAGCAATCTTCAGTTTGGTTGTCTTGTCTAGATCAGATTTGTGAACAACCTTCTTATCCTTTGTCTTGGGAGGATCATGCACGTTCTTTGCTCTCCCCTCAGATCCAGAATTGACATCAAATAACTTATCTTGATCTGAATAATAATTCGACACAATCTGCTTCTTGTTTAACTCCTTTTCAATTTTTCGTGCCCTAGTACATGTATCTCGGAAATTAAAGAACAAATCAGTCTTCATTTGTTTCTTGATCTCAACTTGTAAGCCTTCAATAAATCAAGAGATCAATTGATATTCTTTATCTTCCAAGTCGGTCCATGATATCAATTGCAGGAATTCAGTCACATACTCTTTAACCGAACGATCTCCTTGGATGCACATCATCAATTTTGTGCTTAGGGTTTGCTTGTAACCGACGGTAAGAAATTTCTTCTTCAACATACGTTTCATGGAAGACCAATCATGTACTCTACTCCTCAAGACTTGCTCTTTAAGCCACCATGTAGCTGCTTTAGAATTTAACTTGTAGGCCACGAAATTTACCTTCTGTTCTTTGGTCAGATTCATGCACTTGAAATAAACTTCAATTGATTCAAGCCATGTGAGGAAGTCTTCGTCCATGTCTCTATAAAATCTATCAACATGAGGCTTGGACACATGATCTACATGTCTAAATGACTTATGGTTCCATTCGTCAAGATCAGAAGCACGTACTGGAGCAATCTTCTCCTTGGTACGTCTAGGAACATGTAGGTTGTCTTCATGAATGTATTTAGCATGAACCCCACGTCCTTGAACTTCTGAATCATGAACAACGCGTGCTCCTCTTCTTGAATTGATCATAGCACATGAAATCAATTCGGCCTTCTCTTCAGATTTTGCACGGACATCAGATCAGGGTGCAAAATTATCCAAACGATTGAGAATGGATTTCAGATTGTCTTCCAAATTGGAAAACCTTTGATTCACACTAGGAACAATCATGTTTCAGATTGGATATTTAGTGGAGTTTGGTAGATATTAGGGATTCGGATCAATGATCACAAAATCCTTCTGATCGGCTTGTGTATGGCTCACTCAAACTCACAAGGGAGTATGAAAACGAACTCTCTCCCTCTCCTCTTGATATGGAAATCAAGATAATCTCACCAATAGCTCTGATACCAGATGATGTAGCATAGCAGAAGCAAATGATTTTATGTGGTGTTGGTGGACTGATTCAATTGGAGAACTTGATGGAACACACGAAATCAGGGTGTGTTTGAGGGGTAACGGTCCAAATGAGAGGGAATATAGTATGAACGAATTGGATAAAAGGGAAATGCAAAAATATAAAAGATAGAACCTTGGTTAGGAACAACTTCCGTCGTATAACCTAAGGGTGTTTGATAAATCAAACGGCCAGCCAGGGCAAATGTTGGATAAATGTTCGAATCCACGAACAGACCATGCAAATCCACACACAACAAACTAAGCAAATCCATGCTTACAATGCGAGTCCACGCATCAATCATGCAAATCCATGCATAAGTTATTTTTTATTACATTCAGATTGCATATTTAAAGAAACTAAGTGAGCTTGGGTTGGTCATTAAGCCAATTTCGTCCAAGGG
Source organism: Hypericum perforatum (assembly GCA_012979155.1). NCBI lineage: Eukaryota > Viridiplantae > Streptophyta > Magnoliopsida > Malpighiales > Hypericaceae > Hypericum > Hypericum perforatum. The sequence continues at coordinate 65,575 of SOPF01023558.1, forward strand.
TCACAATACATGAACCTAGAATTAAATAAAACGAATCTACTTAATGAGAAAAAAACTTAAAGGATTAAAATGGACTAGACTTAAATCAAACAAACTATACTTAATGTAAGATGGCAAAGTGCAATTAGGTTCGTCCAAATGTCTTCAAATGCATATCAATTCGTTATAAACTCAAAATAACGAATTGATCCTGGGTCTTGCTTTACTTGACATCGATCAGATTGGAGGAGGATTTGAATGACTTGGATGTGCCTACATCAGAAGGGCGTTGCTGATTTCTATTTGCTTGAAGGGTTGCTAATGAAAGGTGATCAATTATGCATACCAAAGACATCCCTTTGTGATCAGCTTATATGGGAAATGCATGGAGGTGGACTTGCAGCCCATCTTGGGTGAGACAAAAGAGCAAAAGCTGAATTTCATGGCCTACAAGTTTCAATCAACCATGGCTACATGGTGGCATAAGGAGAAAGGGCTCAGATGTGTTCGTGATTAGTCTCTCCATGAAGAGAATTCTGAAGACAAAGTTTCTTTCCATAGGATTCAAGCAAACCCTAAAGGCACAATTTCTGATGTGTGTGCAAGGGAATAAATCTGTGAAAGAATACATGAAGGAGTTCATTCATTTGGCTTCAAGAAGTGACGTGGAAGACAAGGAAGATTACATGATTGCACAATTCATTGATGGTTTGCAATCTGAGGTAAAGCATCGAATGGAGATTGATTTGTTCTTTAATTTCCAAGATGCATGTACTAGGGCACGAAAGATTGAAAAGGAGTTGAACAAGAAGCAGATTGTATCGAATTGTTGTATCGAATTGTTATTCAGATCAAGATAAGTTATTTGATGACAATTCTGGATCAAAGAGGAGTGCAAAGGTCGTGCAAAATTTTGCCAAATGATGTAGGAACATCTTAAGTGTCAAGGTGGACCAGCTTGGAAGGAGACCAGCTCGGAAGAATAAGGCCAACAGCCATGCCAAATTAATAAATATGGTTCAGATTTATTTCTTTAATATGGAAGATTTGTTCATTTACTTTGGTACATGTTTGTTAATTCAGATTCATGTAATTGTGTCTCTTGGTCGAGTAGGCTTTATGACCAACAAAGAGCACTTATTTTTCCTTTATAATGTATGTTCGAATGCATGAATAATCATCGAATGAATTGAATTGAGTTTATCTCAGAATTACCAAGTGTAATTATTTGCATGGATTTGCATGAGTGCATGGATTTGCACGTCTAGTTCGAACCTGCCCCTGCTGGCCGTTTGATTCAATCAAACCCCTTCGATCATATAGTGTAAGTTGTCCCTGATCGAAGTTCCTATCTGTGTGTTTCAATCAATTCGTTCAAGTCTATACCATTTTGATCAATTTCATTCCACTGCCTACATCAAGTGGTATCAGAGCTTTGGAGAGATTTTCTCAATTTCCATATTGAGAGGTGAGGACAAGAGTTTATTCATTATAACCGTAGAGAGTTGTGAGAGACCTAAACACAAACCGTGTAACAAGGTTACGTGGTCATTGATCCGTGCCTCAATTTCCTACCTAGCACCGCCAAAATCCGATCATGGCGGCACCAAATGAGCAACAACGTCTAGATACGAATCAAAGAATTACCAACCTTGAGACAACCATGCAAGCCATCCTTGCACGTCTCAACGCTTTGGCAATACAACCACCCGCGGCACCACATCAAGATGCTCCAATCCATCAAGTAGAGGAAGATGATGTTGATTCGGATGCTACACTTCTACCAAGAAGGGGAGGGCGAGGTGTTCAAAGGGTAAGAGGCCGAGGACGTGGAGGACGAGGTGAAGATATACGCACTCCTAAACATGAGGAATGGGAGAATGAACCATATAGACATATAGATTGACCATTCAAGATAAACATCGAGAAGTTCTACGGAGATATGGATGTTGAGGGCTTCCTAAATTGTCTTGACTCAGTTGCAAAGTACTTTGATTACATGGAACTCATGGAGGAGTAGAAGGTGGGTGACGTGGCTTTCAAGTTAGAGTCAGGAGCTGCTGTTTGGTGGCGTAAGGAGCAAGAAAGTCGAAGAAGGAGAGGAGATCCACTCATCCAACATTGGCCTTTGATGGAGCAAGCCCTAAGGGAGAGATTTCTACCCGCGGATTACCACCAAACCCTTTACACGCAATTCTTGACGTGTGTGCAAGGAAATAGGTCCATGGATGAATATGTGACTGAATTCATGAGGTTGGCAACATGAAATAATGTGGAAGAAAATGAAGATCAAATGATTGCACGATTCATGGATGGGTTGCACTATGAAGTGAAGTCGCATATGGAATTTGATACGTTTCTCTATTTCCAGGATGCTTGTGCAAAAGCAAGGAAGATTGGGTTGGCTTTAAAGAAGAAGCGTGTAACTTCACGTTATTCTGGACCTGGGGGAACTTCTAATTGCAGCAAAAGTACAGATAAGTTGGCAGTTGGTGCGAATGATCCAAAAGCAACAAGCAAAGCGAGAGGGGTTCCTGAAATTCGCAAAGCAAAGGCAAAGAAATTGAGTCCAAGACAAACTCCAAGATCAGATGTTATAAATGCAATGAACTCGGACATATTTCAAGTGATTGTCCTAAACAAAAATTCACACAACTTGTTGAACGTGACAGCAAAGAAGAGGAGAATCTTGGAGCCTACGTTTGTGCACTCATGTATGCAAGCAGTGAAGAAGATCGTGAAGAATCCAGTGATGAAAAGGAGTATTGTGCCGTGTTGAGAAAACTAGCCCTTGCAATAGAGAAGAAGGATGAGACACAACGCCACAACTTATTTAGAACACGTTGTCACGTAGGAGAGACTGTGTGCGAAGTAATTATTGATGGAGGATCACAAGAAAAATTTATAAGCAAGCAAGTGGTTGAGAAGCTTGGCTTGACAACAACACCTCATCTGGAACCTTATTCAATTGGCTGGATCAAATCAGGAGGAGGTATCAAGGTGAAATCAAAATGCGAGGTGCCTATCGCAATTGGCAAATTCAAGGACGTGGTTTTTTGCGATGTGTTGGATATAGATGCATGCCATATTCTACTCGGTCGTCCTTGGGAATTTGACAACAAGGATGTGCATCATGGGGAGAAGAATACGTATGAAGTAAAGAAAGAAGGGAAGCAATTCACTCTCTTGCCAAGCAAGCCAAAGCATGCGAAGATCAAATCCAATCATATCGTGCGAACCACGAAACTAGTAACTTCATATAAACTGATGCTTGCAACGATTAAAGAATTTGGAGGTTGTCATGTGATGATTGTACGTGCGGTGCATGAGAACGATGAAGCATGGGAAGATTTGCATGATCACGTAAAGAAGTTACTATGTGATTATCCGGAGATTGCTCGTGGAGAATTTCCGAATGGGTTACCTCCTTTGTGTGACATTCAGCATGCAATTGATCTGATTCTGGGTGCTTCCTTGCCAAATCTTCCACATTATAAAATGAGCCCACAAGAGAATAAGATTTTACGTGATCAAGTTCAGGAGTTGTTGGAAAGAGGTTTTATTTAGGAGAGCTTGAGCCCATATGGCGTACCTGCACTGCTAGTGCCAAAAAAAGATGGCTCTTGGCGCATGTGCATGGATTCAAGAGCAATCAATAAGATCACCGTGGGATACATGTTTCCAATTCCAAGATTAAATGATATGTTGGACAACCTGAGTGGATCTACCATTTATTCCAAGATCGACTTGAAGAGTGGCTACCATCAGATAAGAATATGCCCTGGTGATGAATGGAAAACCACCTTCAAGACTCAAGATGGTTTATACGAATGGCTCGTCATGCTGTTTGGATTGACAAACGCTCCAAGCATGTTTATGAGACTTATGCACCAAGTCTTGAAGTCGTTCCTGGATGACTTTGTTGTCATGTATTTCGATGACATCTTGGTGTATAGTAAGTCCTAGAAGGAGCATTTAGATCATTTGAAACGAGTTTTTGAGGCGTTACGTGAGAACTCCTTGGTGATTAACTTGATGAAATGCCTATTTTGGAAAGAGCAAGTGCTTTTTCTAGGGTTTGTGGTCGGCAGTGAAGGAGTGCACATTGATGATGCAAAGATTGAAGCCATCAAGACTTGGCCAACTCCTACGAATGTCAAGCAAGTAAGAAGTTTTCTTGGGTTAGCAAGCTTCTATAGGAGGTTTATACGAAATTTCAGCATGGTGGCAGCCCCGTTGACTACCTTGCTTAAGAAGCAAACCACTTTCACATGGGATGATGAAACTGAACGTGCATTTAATGAGCTCAAGGAGAAGCTTAGCTCAGCCCTGGTACTTGCTTTACCCGACTTCTCTAAGTTATTTCAAGTTGAAGTAGATGCATGTGGAGTTGGAATAGGCATGGTTTTGTCTCAAGAAAAACATCATATTGCCTTCTTTAGTGAGAAGTTGAGTGCACATAGGCAGACTTTGACAACTTATGAACAAGAGTTCTACAGCGTATTTAGAGCACTCTAAGTTTGGGAGCATTATCTGATCGGAAAAGAATTCGTGCTATACACAGATCACAAGGCCTTAAAGTTCCTAAATGATCAATCCAAGGTGAGCAATCATATGTATATACGTTGGATCACGTATCTTCAAAAGTTTCTATTTAAAATCATGCATAAAAGTTGAACTTCCAACGTGGTTGCCGATGTGCTAAGTCAGAGAGAAAGTTTGTTGGTTGAGCTACAAGGATCAATCATAGCTTTTGATAGTTTGAAGGATCAGTATGAAGATGATCCAGACTTCGGAACTTTGTGGAAGCAATGCAAAGAAGGGAAGGGTGTTGCTAATTTCTATTTGCTTAAAGGGTTACTAATGAAAGGAGATCAATTATGCATACCAAAGACATCCCTCTGTGATCAGCTTATATGGGAAATGCATGGAGGTGGACTTGCAGCCCATCTTGGGCAAGACAAGACATTGGCTTCATTGACTTCACGGTTTTATTGGCCTGCCATGAAGAAGAACGTCACCAAAATGATACAACATTGTGTTGTGTGTTAAGAAACCAAAGGCATCGTGCATAACACGAGACTCTACTTGCCTTTGCCTATTCCAAAAGCTATATAGGAGGACATAAGCATGGACTTTGTGCTTGGACTACCCTGTACACCTAGAGGAGTTGATTCAATCTTTGTGATTGTAGATCGGCTTTCTAAAATGGCTCACTTCGTGTCATGTAGAAAAAGAATGATGCATCTGGAGTGGCGAAGTTGTTCTTTAAAGAGGTTGTACGTCTGCATGGGGTGCCGAGAACCATCACTTCAGATTGTGATGTCAAGTTCTTAGCGAGCTTTTGGAAGACTCTATGGAAAATGTTTGATGCAACTTTGCAATTCAGCTCAACAGCCCATCCTCAAACTGATGGCCAAACAGAGATAGTTAATCGAACCCTGGGCAACATGCTTCGTAGTCTTTGCCATGACAAGAAACAACAATGGGACCAAGCCTTGCCTATAGCTGAATTTACGTATAATGAAGCGGTGCATCGAGTGACCGAGAAGACACCATTCTCCTTGGTATACACGAAAGAACCAAACCACATTGTGGATGTTGCTTTCGTGATCAAACCTTCAAAGAGCAATCCGAATGCCATTGATTTCGGGAAGCAAGCTCAGCAAGTTATTGATGATGTACGTATGAAGTTGGAGGATGCTTACCAAAAGGAGAAAGTTCGCATTGATACACACCGAAAGGAACAGATTTTTGAATCAGGTGATCAAGTCATGGTTCACTTTCGAAAGGAATGAATGCCAAGTAACTTGGGAGGCAAGTTACAAGCTAGAAAGTTTGGACCCTTCAAAATTCTAAGGCATGTAAACAATAACGCTTATATGGTTGATCTACCATCCGACTTTGGAGTCTCTTGAACATTCAATATGGCTGATTTAACACCATACTTTGAAGCATTTCCTCTTCCATCCAAGTTGGCAGCTCATGGACAAGCTCATTTTCAAGAAGGGGAGGATGATGTAGGAACATCTTAAGTGTCAAGGTGGACCAGCTCGGAAGGAGACCAGCTCGGAAGAATAAGGCCAACAGCCATGCCAATATGGAAGATTCATTCATTTACTTTGGTACATGTTTGTTAATTCAGATTCATGTAATTGTGTCTCTTGGTCGAGTAGGCTTTATGACCAACCAAGAGCACTTATTTTTCCTTTATAATGTATGTTCGAATGCATGAATAATCATCAAATGAATTGAATTGAGTTTATCTCAGAATTACCGAGTGTAATTGTTTGCATGGGTTTGCATAAGTGCATGGATTTGCACGTCTAGTTCAAACCCACCCCTGCTGGCTATTTGATTCAATCAAACCCCTTTGATCATATAGCGTGAGTTGTCCCTGATCGAAGTTCCTATCCGTATGTTTCAATCAATTCAATCAAGTCTATACCATTTTGATCAATTTCATTCCGCTGCCTACATCACCAAAGCCAAGGATAAAAAGGTTGTTCAAAATTCTGATCCAAAGCCAAGAGTTATCCTTGAAGTTTCGAAAAAGAAAGGGAAAGAGTTTGAGTTCAAAACAAACTCCGATTTGTGTTGCTATAGGTGTCACGAATCTAGATATATTGCACAAGATTGCCCAAAGAAGAAGAGCAACCCCTTGGCCGAACCAGAAGAAAAGAAGGAGGAGATTTCTTCCAATCTGATTTGTTATAAGTGCCATGAATTAGGGCATAAGGCAAAAGATTGCCCCCCAAAGAAGACTAATCAACTTCTTAAATGTGATGAAGAAGAATCAGAAGATCACATTGAAACAATTGAATGTGCACCAATTGAAGAAGAATCTCAACGAGAAGGTGTGATTATTTCTGATGACACTTGTAACGTGGTGCACAAGGAAGTTCGAAATTCTAAAGCAAAAGTAGAATCACAACGTGATGATCTCTTTCAGATTAGTTGCTATGATGGAGATAGAGTGTATGACGTGAACAACAAGCAACTCTCCAAGAATTTCGGATTGAAGGTTGAAGGAAATTTAAAATCTACTACAATAGAATGGATTTAATCCGAAGAATATCTTAACAAGAACTCAATCCACAAGTTTCCTACTGAAAAGGACGTGATTCTTTGTGACTTGATGGACAAGGAAGCTTGCCACGATCTGAGGTTGCCTAACCTACCGATCCAAAGAAAGTTTCAGAAGATTGGTGCCTTGCATGCTACAAAATTGTGTCCAAGTCAGATTATTTGCAAGAGTAGAACTTCTCGAGTTGTTAATACTCTTAGCCCAAGGCAGAATCTTTTGTTTGAATTGTGTGGAGATGCTACTGCCATTGATTGTTGGATGAAGTCTCCAAAGATGTACAAAGTTAACCAAGCTTATGGTGACTTGCGAATGATGTGCAATTCATGACTGACCATGAATAAGTTGTATTCGTATGATGAGCTACATTTGAAGGATGATCATAACTGCAATCTGATGTCATGGTTTGTTTCCGAATGCTAAAGTCGAAGTACTTGTTTTGTTGGAACGGAAGAAACCAAACTTTGCCACTGAGTTTGAGTATTTTCATTGCTATATTGGTGATGCTCTTGGTGATGTCATCTAGCATACATAAGCTCGGGGCGAGCTTATTTTCCAAGAAGAGGAGTATGATGTAGGACGTCCAAGGCATCCAGACTTCCCTCCAATCTGATCGATGTCAAGTGAAGAAGGTCCAAGGATCAATTCGTTATTTCAAGTTTATAACGAATTGATATGCATTTGAAGACATCTAGACGTTTCATTTTGCATTTTACCATTTGAATCTCATTAAGTTTAGTTCGTTTGGATTAATCTAGATCATTTTAGTCCTTTGGCATATTTCAAATTAAATAGATTCGTTTTCATTAAATTCTTAAGTTCATGTATCGTGACTCTTGGACAAATTGGCATTTATGACCAGCCAAGTCACTTTAGTTTCCATTTCCTTTTAATTGGTAATCTGAATGTAACCAAAACAATTATTATGAAATGAAGAATTGAGTTAAACTCGTAATTACCTTGTGTGTAATTGTTTAAGCATGGAATTGCTTAGTGTATGCATGGAATTGCATAGGTTTGCATGGATTTGCATGTAAGCATGGATTCGCTTAGTTTATGTGCATGGATTTGCATAGCTCGTATATGGATTCATACATAGTATCCAAACTGGCCTAGCTGGCTGACTGATTCATCAGTCACCCTTAGATCTTTAACTTCGAAAGTTGTTTAGATCAAGGTCCTATCCTTTACATTTTTATTTTCCCTTAGTCCCAATTTGAACCAAACCCAGAATTCCCTCTCATTTGGACCTTTTTTATCCAACATACACCCTTAGAATTGTGCATTTTGATGTTAGAGTGCTAATTTCTTCATTAGATGCGTCCAAGCACCACCACTTAAATCAAAGTCTTCCGCTGTCCCTCATCACCTTACCTTGCTTGTAGCGAATGACATAAGGAAATGTCTCAATGAACTCCACCCAACGTGCATGCCCCCTATTCAGCTTGTGTTGCCCCTACAAATGCTTCAACGACTCATGATTAGAATGAATCACGAACTCCTTGGGCCATAAGTAATGCTGCCATATCTCTAAAGCTCGAACTAATGCATACAACTCCTTGTCATAAGTTGGATAGTTCAAGGGTGCTCCACTTAGCTTCCTCACTAAAGTATGCAATAGGTCTCCCTTCTTGCATGAGGACAGCTCCAATACCTATACCAGAAGCATCATACTCAATTTCAAAAGTCTTTGAGAAATTTGGTAAAGCTAACAAGGGTGCATTAGTCAACTTCCCTTTTAGTAGTTGGAATGCCTTCTCTTGAGCTTCTTCCTAAGTGAATCCCACATTCTTCTTGATAACCTCAGCGATTGGTGCGGCTATGCTACTAAAGTCCTTCACAAATCTTCTATAGAAGCTTGCTAATCCATGAAAACTTCTAACATTTGCAACACTTGTAGGACTTGGCCATTCTTGTATAGCTCGAATCTTCTCTTCATCAACCTGTATTCCATTAGCTCCAACAACAAAACCCAAGAACACAAGTTTATTCGTACAAAAGGTGCACTTTTTTAAGTTAGCATACAACTGATCCTCCCTAAGTGCATCTATGAGTATATCATCAAAATAAACAACCACAAATCTGCCAATAAATGGTCTCAAAACATGATTCATGAGTCGCATAAATGTGCTAGGTGCATTAGACAAACCAAATGGCATGACCATCCACTCATACAACCCATACTTAGTTTTAAATGCCATTTTCCATTCATCTCCTTCTTTCATGCGAATTTGATGATAACCACTTTTCAAGTCAATTTTAGAAAACATGCAAGAACCATGCAATTCATCTAACATGTCATCTAAACGAGGAATAGGGTGACGATACTTCACTGTGATATTGTTGACTACGCGACAATCAACACACATTCTCCACGATCTATCCTTCTTAGGCACAAGTAGGACTGGAACAGCACATGGACTCATGCTCTCACTCACTTACCCTTTCTCCAAAAGCTTGTTGACTTGCTTCTCAAGCTCTTTTGTTTCTTCCGAGTTGCTCCTATATGCTGGACAATTTGGTATTGTAGCTCCTGGGACAAAGTCAATTTGATGCTCAATTCCCCTTATTGGTGGCAAACCTGGTGGTAACTCATTGGGGAACACATCTTCATAGTCTTGCAAAAGAGAAACAACTATACTTGGCAAGTTTTGCTCAAGTTCGTTAGTGATCAAAAGTGTCTCCCTATACCGAGTAAGATCATAGACTTTCTTTCATAACAAGCTTGTTTAATCTCACTTGCTCCCACATAATAGTTTGTTTTCCACTCGTCTTTTCTCTCTTTGGCCAAAACTATTTCTATTTTTGCGGCTTCTTTTGATCTCTCAATTGCAACCTCTCTTTTGGCCATTTTAACATTCTGTTTTTTGGCTTCTTTTCTCCTCTCCACTTGTTTCTTTTGCTCATTTTTATTCCTCTCGTCACTTTCTTTTTGCAACTTCATTTGATCTTCACAAACTTGTGATGGTGTCAAGGGTGCTAAAGTGAAAACGCGCTTCTTGTGAGTGAAAGAGTACTTGTTGGTGTGGCCATCATGCTTCGCCCTTCTACTTGTTAGTGCAACTGCCTCCATCAATGATCACACTACAAACCTTGTCCTTGATGTAACACCTTGTATGAAAGATGTTCTCTCTTTGTGCCATATCATCTTCTTCTTTAGCTTGCATATTCAAGGATCTTCTTGTCATGAGAGTGAGACCTTCATTGACTCGAACTTCTTCTTTAGATACATCCTCCAACGACAGTATGCTATCATGATCTGAATCTTCTCCTTCAGTCACAATCTCTCCACTCTCCATAATCACCATGACTTGCTGTTAGGAGATTGGCTTGAGATGTGCCCGCATCCTTGACACTTGAAACACCTAATGTCATGGTTTCTTGCTTGAGGGTTCTCTACCTTCTTTGGAGAATCAACATGAGAACTCTCGGCCTTATGCTCTAATTTGGCTGCTTGTGGCTTGTCAAATTTCTTTGAGTAGCTTGGCTTCCAAGTAGAACTGGATGTAGCTTTAGTTTCTCTTTCCCTCTTGAGTTGCTTTTCGATCTTTGATGCCATATACACCATGTCCTCTAACTTCACATAGTGGTGCAACTCAACCTTGTCTTGAATTTTAGAATTGAGTCCATTCAAGAACCTTGCCATGGTAACTTCTCTATCCTCTTCTACATCTGCTCTTATCATGGCCACCTCCATCTGTTTGAAATATTCCTCCACACTCAAGCTTCCTTGCCTCAATCCTTGTAACTTCTTGTACAACCCTCTATAATAGTGATTTGGAACGAACCTCTTCCTTATCACCACCTTCATATCCTCCCAAGTAGTTATAGGGCATTCTCCATTACTTCTCCTGCTTGTTACAAGTTGATCCCACCAAGTTATAGCATAATCAGTAAACTCAGTGATGGCAAGTTTTACCTTCTTTGCTTCTGAGCTATTGTGGCAATCAAACACGAACTCATTCTTCTTCTCCCACTCCAAGTATGCCTCTAGATCAGAACGACCAGCAAAGGTAGGTATCTTGAGTTTGATACTACCTAATTATCATCCTCTCTTCTCCTTGCTTCCCTAGGTTGATGTTCCATTCTTGGCCTCCTAAAGTTTATTGTGGACCTCGCATCTTCTTCCTAGTCAGAATCCTCTCCACTTGAACCTCCTATTGGCGCCCTCTCATTTCGTGCATGAATTCCACCACGTACAGGTTGCACACTATGAGAATTCTCCAATGCATCTATACATGATTGCATGGGCTCAAGTTCTTCTCGCATCATGTTCCTCAAATTTCCTATCATAGCATCCATCAACACCTTAAGATCCACGCCAACCAGATTGTTGTGCCTCTCCCCTTCATTTGGTTGAGACATGTTGCTGCAAGAAAAGATTTGGTTAGTTAAAAAAACAATATGTTCTCACAATTCTCTCCCTTACATGTTTGCTCTTAGTTATAATGTGCACTCAAATTCCACTCGTATTTGCACTCAGAATTGGCTTTTCTCTCTAATGAGCTCACACACTCTTGCCTTTTTCCTCTCTTGATAACTCTTGCAAGTTCTTACAAAAGCTAGTTAAGCCTTGCTTAAACTACTCTTTTCACAAATCAAACAGGTTCATAATTCTTGCTAGGTTCCTTGTATTGCACGAGATTCCCTTAGCTCAAGTTCCTCTTTAGCTTCGCACAAATCAAGTTCTTTGCTTCCTCTTTAGCTTCTTCTTTTGGACTCTTGCTTTTTCCTATTTTGGCTTGCTTCTCCTTCTTTCTGCGTGCTCTTCTTTCTTTCCGGATTAGTATGCGTGCTTCTTTTCCTCTTTTATTCTTGCGAAAACCTGTTTAGTCTTGCTTCCCCTTTTGGTTCTTGCGTTCCTCTTTAAGCTTTTCTCTTCTTCCTGTTTTGTTTGTTTCTTTTCTTTTCCATTTTTTTTGTTTCCCTTTTCTGTTTTATCTCCTTTTTTGTTCTTTTTTCTTTTCTGGAACGAAACTAACACAAAATTAAACACAAACTAAACACTCAACAAATTTCAACAACTAGACGCAACAAAGACAAGACTAATGCACAGGAAAACTAATAACTAAGTCAGTCGATTGATAAGCAACAAGCTGAGCACAAAACACACGAAATAATAAAGAGAAAGTGGTCTAAACAACAAGCCGTAGCTCTGATACTAACTGATATGATCTCGGTAGGAGAAACATGATTTGCACAGATCTATTATTGTTGAGAATGGATGAGACTTCGAACCCACAAACTAGACTAGCAAGAACCTCGGAAAAAGAGCCTCAACCCAAGCCAGGAATAATCTGAGAACTCTAAGCCACGTCAAATCATGCCACAAACAAGGATGGAAAACTCGCTTAATAAGTGAAAGAACGTTTAAGCCAAGCACACCAGCTCAAAGCAAGAACAAAGAGTTATCAACTCACTTGTCTAAAAAGACTTTTTGTATTTAGAATGTTGTGTCTTAAACCAATAGATCGAGCCCCTTTATATAGGGTTCACGTACATAAACTTTCCTAAGTAAAATAACTCCTAAACAAGCTAAAAGCAATCTGCCTAAAGCTTTTCCTAATCTGGCCAAAACTTGCACTCTAAGACAAGCATATTCTGGCCTCTTTATTCACTAAATAAGAACTAAATAATATAACTAAATATGCTAGAAGCTTGCTTGAAAGATCTCGCCCAAATTATAATGTGCATGGACTAAATAGGATGTTGCATGCTTCCTAAGTTGGCAAAGGTGGCGAATCTTCCAAAACAGCTTCTATTACGTGCATGGGCTTTGCATGGACCTCATGCACGTCCTTAGACTTGTTGGCACGTTCATGAGCTTCCCAAATTAGGCAACTAAGTTTAGCTTGAAGCCTCCTTGCTCTTGCACGCGTCATTGGTCCAACTGGCACTTACACTTGATGTGAGTCTTCTTGCACTTGTAGCTTAGACGTAGGCATGCTTGCATCAATCTTGCTTCGGAAGTTGTTTAGATCAAGGTTTATCTTTACTTTTACGTATCCAATCCGAGTGTCAAGCCCATTACAAACCCTAAATCTGAGTGTTAATCCATTTGTCTGTATAAATTCTCAATTTAATTTTGTTCAATTCCACCACTTAGATCAAGTGATGTAGGACTACTTCCAGATGCGCGAGATAAAATCATGAACTACCCGGGCACAATCTAAATTGAATAATTACGTACAATTACGTACAACCTAAATAAAGATAATTAACAAAATAACTAGTGAATATCACGTCCTAAAACATAGTAGATGCAATTCCTATTATTAAGGGATGTAGGTCCAAGATAAGCTGAAATTCACGTGCGCATGCATCCTTCAGATTGCGTGAATCTCAAGCTTCTAATTTAGCTTCCAAAACATGCATGGGCCTCCCTTGGGCTTCTTGGACGTCCTTGATCCTCCACGCACTTGCTTGAGCCCAAAATTCTTGCATTAGTCCATTAAAGTCAGATTGTAACTTCCTAGCTCTTGCCCTTATCATTGGCCCAATTGGAACTTGGACTTGCAACGAGTCTACAAGCTTGATAGTAGGTGCATCCTTGGGCTTGCTCACATCATTCCCCTCTTCTTGAAAAGGATTTATCCTCAAATCATCACCTACATCAAACGGACTCAAGTCAGCAACATTAAATGAAGCACTCACATTATACACACCTAGGAGGTGATGCGAGCATGCCTACATCCAAGCTACAAGTGCAACAAGACTCTCATCAAGTGCAAGTGCCAATTGGACCAATGATGCATGCAAGAACAAGGAGGCTTCAAGCTGAACTTAGTGGATTAATTCAAGAAGTCCAAGGACGTGCATAATGCCTATGCAAAGCCCATGCACGTGATTGAATCTAATTTTGAAGCTACGTCAGATTTGCCAACTTGAAGCAAGTTTGTCCTATTTAGTCCATGCACAATCTGAATGGGACATGATATTCAAGCAAGCTCCTAGCTATTTAGTTAAGTTTATTTCATTCTTATTTAGTTGAATAAAGAGGTCAGAATTCCCCTTGTTTAGGAGTTTCCATTCGGCCAGATTAGGAGAGCTTGTTTAGGCGAGTTGCTTAGCCTATTTAGGAGTTCATTTTTTAGGAACTTAAAAGCCTATAAATAAAGGCTTGGTTCGTTATTTTAAAGACACATTACATCCAAATTGAATAAAATTAAGTCTCTTGACTTTGTGAGTTTAACTCAGCTTGTTCTTGCCTAAGCTAGTGTGACGTTTAGGTTGAACGAATCTTTCACTTATCAAACGAGTTTGCCATCCTCGTTTATGGTGTGATATGACATGACTTGGAGTTCTCAGATTGTTCGTGGCTCAGGTTGAGGTTCTTTTGCCGAGGTTCTTGCTGGTCCAGTTCATGGGTTCGAAGTCTCATCCATTCTAGACAACAATAGATCCGTGCGAATCGTGTTTCTCCTGCCAAGATCACATCAGTTGGTATCAGAGCTACGGCTTGTTGTTTAGACCACCTATCTTTGTTATTTTGTGTGCGTAGTAGTCAGCTTGTTGCTTATCAATCGGCTGATCTATCCATTTAGTTTTTGTGTGTTAGTTTGTGTTTTTTTGTTTTGTCTAGTAGTTGATTTCGTTTTGTGTTTTAGCTTTGTGTTTCAATCAGATTCGGGACTTAGTGTTCTAGGTTGTGTATTCTGATCAAGAAAAAAAAGAAAAAAAGGGAGAAAAAAATAGAAAAGAAACAAAAAAGAGGAAATAGAAAATAAAAGAGGAAAGAAAAGAGAAAAAAAAAGGGAAACAAATTTTTTTTGTAGCAACATGTCTCAAGAAGGCCAAACTTTAGGCAATGTTGATTTAAAGGTATTTATGGAGGCCTTGACAAGAAAGTGCCAACATATCTTGCAAGCGGAGATTGAGCCATTGTGCCAACGCATGGATGCAATAGGAAACTCTCACATAAGGCAACAACCAAGAGGAAAACTTCTAGCACAAAGGAGTAGAGCATCTATTGGAGAGCCGAGTGGAGATGAGTCTGATCAAGATAAAGACATAGGCTTTACAAGGAGTCTTAGGAGGCTGAAGATTGATCGCAAACCTATAGAGGCAAGGCGACGAGGAGATGACCGTTGGGAGGAACTTAAAGCTGATTTGGCTAGAGGAATTGACTTATATTTAAAGAATTTTGATGAAGCACGACATAAGAACATCGTTCAAGCTAAGTGCAATACTGAGGAGAAGGTATGTTGTTCTGATCAGATTATTGAAGGTGTTTTGACATGGGAGGAGTTTGGCAAATTTTCTGTTGATTTATTCGATGGAGATTGTTTTCATGAGCATGACATGTCACTCCTCTAATTAAGAGATTTATTTAATGAATCTGAAGTTGTGGAAGTTGTTCATATGAGGAAGCACATAGTTACTACTATTGATGAACATGACGAACATGCTATTGCCATTGACAAGGAAGAGAATCAACCCATATCTTACATGTCTCCAGATTATATTGAACATGTTAATCATATTGACTTCTTAGGAGTTCATTTGAATTAAGTCTAGATCATTTTAGTCCTTTGGCATATTTCAAATTAAGTAGATTCGTTTTCATTAATTCTTAAGTTCATGTATTGTGACTCTTGGTTAAATTGCCATTTATGACCAGCCAAGTCACTTAGATTCCATTTCCTTTAAATTGGTAATCTGAATGTAACCAAACACCAATTATTATGAAATGACGAATTGAGTTAAACTCGTAATTACCTTGTGTGTAATTGTTTAAGCATGGAATTGCTTAGTTTATGCATGGATTTGCATAGGTATGCATGGATTTGCATGTAAGCGTGGAATCGCTTGGTTTGTGTGTGTGGATTTGCATAGCTCGTACATGGATTCGTACAAAGTATCCAAACTACCCTAGTTGGCCGATTGATTCATCAATCACCCTTAGATCTTTAACTTCGGAAGTTATTTAGATCAAGGTCCTATCTTTATGTTTTGTTATTCCTTTAATTCGTTCCCAACTATCCAAACCCTTATGTTCTTAGTTCCAATTCAAACCAAACCCAGAATCCCCTCTCATTTGGACCATTCTCATCCATCATAAACCTTAGAATCGTGCATTATGATTTTAGATTGCCAATTTCTTCATTAAATTCGTTCTAATACCACCACATAAATTCAATCGCTTCTGCTGTCCTACATCATATACTCTCGAAAATGGCTCATTTTGTTCCATGCAGGAAAACAAATGATGCACACAGTGTTGCAAAACACTTCTTAAGGGAAGTTGTACGTTTGCACGGCATTCCAAGGACAATCACTTCTGATCGGGACGTGAAATTTTTGGCCAGCTTTTGGAAGACATTGTGGAAAATGTTTGATGCCACATTGCAATTTAGTTCCCCGGCACATCCTCAAACTGATGGCCAAACAGAAGTGACAAATTGCACATTGGGAAGTATGTTAAGGAGCCTTTGTCATGACAAGAAAAGGCAATGGGACCTCGCCTTACCTATCGCTGAGTTTGTTTATAATGGTGCAACATATCGTATGACGGGCAAGTCTCCATTTGCTCTTGTCTACACAAAAGAACCAAATCACTTGCTTGATGTATCATCCGTGTCAAGACCAAAGAAGAGTAATATGAATGCTATGGAGTTCGCGAAACAAACCCATCGTATTATTGAAGATGTTCGCAAGAAATTGGAAGATGCTTATACTAAAGAGAAGTCTTGCATTGATGCTCATCGACGCACACAAATCTTCCAACCAGGCGAACAGGTGATGGTTCATTTCAGGAAAGAACGTATGCCAAGCAACTTCGGAGGAAAACTTCAAGCTCGAAGGTTTGGTCCATACAAAATTCTTCATCGTGTGAATGACATACATATGTGGTCGACCTTCCAGAGGAATTTGGTGTCTCTCACACCTTTAATGTGGCCAATCTAAGTCCTTATTTTGATGCCTTTCAAGTTCCATCAAAATTGATCGCTCGTGGACAAGCTCAAGTCCAAGGAGGGCAGGATGATATAGGGACATCCGAATGACTTGCCTCAACTTGCAAGCACCAATCTGAAGTTTACCAAAAGACGAGCACCAATCTGAAGTATTGACAAGTCCGAAGACAATAAGGCAACTATGCCATTAAGTCATATTCATTCTAGCTCTTTAAGCTTTGTTACATGTATGTTCATTTATTTTAGATTCATATGTTCATTTCCAAATTCATATAATGTGACTCTTGGTCGAGTAGGCTTTATGACCAACCAAGATCACTTATTTTCCTTATAATGTACTTGAATAAGCAATGAATGGCATGATGAATTGATTTGAGAATTACTCTCCCAAATTACCTAGTGTAATTTACGTATGCATGGATTTGCAAGGTGCATGGATTTGCATGTTTAACTAACATTTGCCCTGGCTGACCGTTTGATTTATCAAACCCCCTTGATCACACGATGGAAGTTGTTCCTGATCGAGGTTTATCCATTTAGTTCGTGCAACCAAACCCATTCGCTCCACTTAATCTAAAGCAAAACAAATCTTATTCCGCTATCCTACATTATTCTCCAGATTGGAAAACCTTTGATTCACATCAGGAACAATCATGTCTCAGATCGGATATTTAGTGGAGTTTGGTAGGAATTAGAGATTCAGATCAATGATCACGAAATCCTGTTGATCAGCTTTGTGTTTGGCTCACTCAAACTCACAAGGGTGTATGAAAACAAACTCTCTCCCTCTCCTCTTGATATGGAAATCAAGATAATCTAACCAATTGCTCTGATACCACATGATGTAGCGTAGCGGAAGTGAATGATTTTTATGTGGTGTTAGTGGACTGATTCAAATGGTGAATTGATAGGAACACACGAAATCAGGGTGTGTTTGAGGGGTAAACGGTCCAAATGAGAGGGAATCTGGTTGGTTCGAATCTAAATATGGGATTAGATAGAGTAAGGTTCGAACTAAGGAAATGCAAAAATGTAAAAAGATAGGACCTTGATCAGGAACAACCTCCGTTGTGTAATCTAAGGGTGTTTGATAAATCAAACGGCCAGCTAGGGCAGATGTTAGATAAGTGTTCGAGTCTATGAACGAGCTAAGCGAATACATGCTTACAATGCGAGTCCACGCATCAATCAGCTATGCAAATCCATGCATATACGAGGCAAATCCATGCACTCCAAGCAATTCCATGTAAGAACAATTACACAAAGGTAATCACGAGTTTAAACTCAAATTAATTCATCATAAGTTGTTTTTTATTACATTCAGATTACAAATTTAAAGAAACTAAGTGAGCATGGATTGGTTATTAAGCCAATTTCGTCCAAGGGTCACAATACATGAACCTAGGATTAAATAAAACAAATCTACTTAATTGAAATATCTTAAAGGCCTAAAATGAACTTGTCTTGATTAAAACGAACTAAACTTATGAGATTCTAATGGTAAAATGCAAAGTAGTACATCTAGATGTCTTCAAATGCATATCAATTTGTTATAAACTTGAAATATTGAATTGATCCTTAGACCTTCTTCACTTGACATCGATCAGATTAGAGGGAAGTCTTAGATGACTTGGATGTCCCTAGATCAGCAAGGTTCAAAGTGAGTCCACGCTTCAGCTCATGCAAATCCATGTATACAAGGCAAATCCATGCACTCACAATTACACTAAGGTAATTCTCAAGAGACACACTCTTAATCAAATCATCATAAGTTATATCAGATTACATACGGATTACATTTATAAAGCTAGGTGAACTTGGTTGGTCTTTAAGCCAAATAATCCAAGAGTCACGATACATGAACTTAGAATTTAATGAAACGAATCTATTTAAATGAAAATACTTAATGGACTAAAATGAACTAGACTTAAATAAACGAACTAAACTTGATGTGAAATGGCAAAGTACAATTAGGTATGTCTAGGTGTCTTCAGATGCCAATCAATTTGTTATAAACTCAAAATAACGAATTGATCCTTGGTCTTTCTTCACTTGACAACATTCGGATTTGATGGAAATTGACGAAGCCTTGGATGTTCCTACATCATACTCCTCTTCTTGGAAGTTAAGCTCATCCCGATTTCGTAGGATATCTACAAGTTCAAATCATTCAGACCAGCTCCGACTCTCCTCACGTGTGCATGGCTTGCATGGCCAACTTGTTTGATGTTTATCCAAATGTAATAAGTGTCCCAAGCTGTCCGAATATTTACTCTTTTGTTTTCCTTTCGTATTCTGATGTAATAAGGCAATTAGAGTCATTAAAAGAGAAGGTTAAAGAGGGTTTAGGCAGCTGGAATGTAAGGAGGTTGGCGAATTAAATGCCCCTTCAATTGCTTGCCTAAAACCACGCCTCCTATAAAACAAGAAAGGAAATGAATAAGAGGACAAAATATTTTGACCAAAAGAAAACGTGTAAGGCTTTAAGCTTACCTTATTTGCATGGATTTGCAAATATTTACATAGATTGGCCCTCTTATTGGCTGTTTGTGGATTCAAACACACTTCTAGCTTAATTCGGAAGGATTAGGTTAGAAGATCTATCATTTTGTTGCTGTCCCCATCACCCAAACCCTAGCTAATTTACCTTGCTTTCGCTGAGCTATGCCAAGTGGTATTAGAGCAAGCTCACGATTAGATTAGTTTCTATACTAATCAAGAGTGTTTACATTATAACTGCAGAGAGTTGTGAGAGAACCCACCTACGAGCCAAACCACAGGACTACGTGATTCCCTGATCTGTGTCCCTATCATCCTACCTAGCACCACCAAAGGCCAAGCCACTATGACCGACCCCGGAGATAACCAGAATCCAGATATGCACCAAAGATTCGCTAACCTGGAGGCTGCCATCTTGGAGATGCGCGCACAACTCGCCAACCTCGTGGTGCAACCCCCTTCAACCGATGCACATCTTGATCCAGAAGTGGAATATGATGGAGATTCGGATACAACCCTCTATCCAAGAGGAGGTAGGGCAGTTCGTGGAGTGAGAGGATGAGGTAGAGGAGATGGTAGACGAGGAGATTTGGGACGTGCAGCTAGAAGAGAGGTTCACAGGGAGGATGTTCATGGGGAGGACTATGGTAGAAGGGTGGATCGCCCTTTCAAGATGAACATCGACAAGTTCTTTGGTGATGTTGATGCTGATGGGTTTCTGAATTGGCTAGACTCAGTTGAAAAGTAATGTAGCAAAGCAGAATTAGATTGGATAATTTGAATGATTCGAATGAATTAGATAAACCTTGATTAATTAACTTCCGTAGCTTGATCGAGGGTGGGTTTGATCGAAACCAAATGGCGAGCAAGGGCAAGTAACAATTCGAACGAGTCCATGTTCAAGCTTGCAAATCCATGCAAGTTTCATGCAAATCCATGCACGAGATAATTCGGAGAGAACTCTCAAATATTCTTTCATAGATAATTGATTACATTTGGACGTACAATTTATATGAAATGCGAAATGACTTACAACCAAAAGCCACAAATGAACATACATCCAAATTTATAAACTGAATTGAAAAGCGTAAAGGATTAAAATGACACTTAGGCCTTATTGACTTCTAGAATACGAAAATGCAACTTAATACTTAAAAATGTCTATGAATGCAAATCAATAAGAATAGAATGTGAAATAACGAATCAATCCTTGGTGCTTGAGCTTTGGTCCTCAATCTGAATTGGTGGAGTCCTTGGATACCTCAGATGTTCCTACATCATCCTCTCCTTCTTGAAGGCGAGCTTGTCCTCGAGCGATCAGCTTGGAAGGCAAAGGAAAAGCATCAAAATAAGGAGATAAATCTTTGACATTGAAAGTGTTTGAGACTCCAAAATCACTCGGAAGATCCACCACATAGGCATTATCATTCACAAGCCTTAGAATGCGATATGGCCCGAACTTATGAGCTTGCAACTTGCCACCAAGGTTGCTAGGCATCCTCTCAGCTCGGAAGTGAACCATAACTTGGTCACCAGGCTGAAAAATTTGTTGCTTATGGTGTGCATCAACCCGAACCTTCTCCTTAGCATAAGCTTCTTCCAATTTTGCTCGTACTTCATCAATGACACACTGAGCTTGCTCCGCAAATTCTAGTGCACTCGGATTGCTCTTGGCAGGTTTATCAATCATAGCAACATCCACAATATGGTTTGGTGCTTTAACATAGACCAATGAGAATGGAGTTTTTCCCATGACACAATGTATGGAAGAGTTGTACGCAAATTCAGCAACCAGAAGTGCCAAATCCCATTGTCGCTTCTTCTCATGACATAAAGCACGTAACATGCTTCCAAGAGTTCGGTTGACCACCTTTGTTTGTCCATCAGACTGAGGATGAGCCGTTGTGCTAAAATTCAGCGAGGCATTAAACATCTTCCATAGGGTCTTCCAAAAACTCACCAGGAACTTGACATCACGGTCGGATGTGATTGTTTTTGGAACACCATGCAGCCGTACCACTTCACGGAAAAACAACTTCGCCACACCATGTGCATCATTTATCTTATGGCATGGCACGAAGTGAGCCATCTTGGAAAGACGATCAACAATGACAAAGATTGAGTCAACCCCACGTGGTGTGCAAGGTAATCCGAGCACAAAGTCCATGCTAATGTCTTCCTATATTGCCTTAGGAATAGGTAAAGGTGTATAGAGACCCGTGTTGTGAATGCCACCCTTCGTTTCTTAGCAAATCACACAATGCCTTATCAACTTTGCCACGTTCTTTTACATGCCAAGCCAGTAGAAACAAGAACTCAAAGAGTGCAACATCTTGTCACGCCCTAGATGTGCGGACAGCCCTCTAGTGTGCATTTCCCACATAAGTTGATCACAAAGAGAGGTTTTCGGAATACACACTTGATCACCCTTCATAAGAAGACCGTCGTGCAAGTAATAGTCATCCACACCCCTTCCAGATTTACATCTCTGCCATATATTCCCAAAATCATCATCAGCCTCGTATTGCTCAGGTAAGCACTCAAATGCGGTGATTGCACCTTGCAACTCAACAAGTAGGTTCTCCCTTCGACTCAGCGCATCAGCAACAACATTCGATGTCCCACTCTTGTGAATAATCTTGAATGGAAACTTTTGAAGATAAGTAATCCAGCGAGCATGCATATGGTTACTTATCTTGGACTGATCACTCAAAAATTTCAATGCCTTGTGATCCGTATAGAGCACAAACTCCTTCCCAATCAGGTAATGCTCCCAAACTTTGAGTGCTCTGAATAAGGCGTAGAACTCTTGCTCGTATGTCATCCAAGTCTATCTATACGAGCTCAACTTCTCGCTATAAAACACAATGGGGCACTTCTCTTGAGAAAGAACTGCACCAATGCCAACACCACATGCATCGACCTCAACTTCAAATAGTTTATCGAAGTCAGGCAATGCAAGTACAAGGGCAGTACTCAACTTAACTTGAAGTTCACGGAATGCCCGATCAGCTTCTTCATTCCATTCGAAAATAGATTGCTTCTTTAATAAAGAAGTTAAAGGAGCCGTAATTGTGCTAAAATTTCGGATGAATCGCCTATAAAAACTTTCCAATCCTAAGAAACTTCTCACTTGTTTCACACTCGTAGGAGCTGGCCAAGTATGTATGGCATCAATCTTCATTTTGTCAACTTGCACACCTTCACTTCCCACAATAAAGCCAAGGAACAACACCCGTTCCTTCCAGAATAGACACTTCTTCAAATCGATCACGAGA
Organism: Hypericum perforatum; assembly: GCA_012979155.1. Lineage (NCBI taxonomy): Eukaryota > Viridiplantae > Streptophyta > Magnoliopsida > Malpighiales > Hypericaceae > Hypericum > Hypericum perforatum. Next base: position 88,329 of record SOPF01023558.1, read on the forward strand.
TTGTGCTCACATAATGCTTCAAATACCTGCCTCAAGTGGTTCATATGCTCTTGCTCTGACTTGCTATACACTAATATATCATCAAAATAAACCACTACAAACTGATCAAGAAAGGGTTTAAGAACCTGGTGCATCAAGCGCATAAATGTACTCGGAGCGTTCGTTAATCCAAATGGCATAACGAGCCATTCGTAGAGTCTATCTCTTCTCTTGAAGGTTGTCTTCCATTCATCTCCGGGCCTTATACAGATCTAGTGGTAGCCACTTTTAAGATCAATCTTCGAAAAGATGGTGGAACCACTTAGGTTGTCGAGCATATCATTCAACCGAGGAATTGAAAACCTATACCCCACGGTTATCTTATTGATTACTCTTGAATCGACACACATCCTCCAGGAGCTGTCTTTCTTTGGCACGAGTAGTGCGGGCATGCCACAAGGACTGAGACTTTCCTAAATGAAGCCTTTCTCAAGTAATTCTTCAACTTGCTCACGAAGAATCTTGTTTTCTTGCGGGCTCATGCGGTAATGTGGCAGATTTGGCAAGGTTGCTCTAGGAATAAGATCGATGGCATGTTGAATTTCATGCAATGGTGGTAAGCCATTCGGAAACTCTCATTGTGCAACCTCTGGATACTCTTGCATCAACTTCCATACATGATCATGCAAATTTTCCCATACATCTACATCCTCATGCACATCACGTACCACCATCACATGGCAACCCCCATACTCTTTGATAGAAGCAAGCATGAGTTTATGAGAAGTTACCAACTTCGTAGTACGCATGATGTTGCTTGTTTTCATCCTGATCTTGCTTTGCTTCGGCTTGGCAGGCAACAACTTAAATTGCTTCCCTTCTTTCTTCAGCTCATACGTGTTTTCCTCTCCCCTATACAAAGCTTTATTGTTGAATTCCCAAGGACGCCCTAGAAGGACATGACATGCATCCATATCAAGCACGTCACATGAGACCACGTCCTTGTACTTCCCAATGGCTATAGGAACTTTGCATTTTGAGGCAACTTTGATACCTCCTCCTGACTTAATCCAACCTATCGAGTAAGGTTCAGAATGTCTAGTTGTCTTTAAGCCAAGTTTTTCAACCACTTGCTTGCTTACGAAATTCTCTTGAGAACCCCCATCGATGATCACTTCACAAACTGCCTCTCCAACGTGGCATCTCGTGCAAAAAAGATTATGTCTTTAGGATACATCTTTCTTTTCCGAAGTAAGTGATAACTTTCTTAACACGACAATATATTCTTCTTCCTCATCAAAATTTTCTTGATCATCTTGTGAACTTGCTTCGACAAGAGCGCAAACATAAGCACCGACACTCTCCTCCTCTTCATCTTTGCATTCAATAAATTGGTTAAACTTTCTTCTCGGGCAATTGCTAGAAATATGCCCAAGTTTGTTACATTTAAAACAACGTAACTTGGACGTTGATTTGGTCTCAACCTCTTTCCCTCCGTTGCGATATTTTAGGGGGGTTATGTGGTTTGTTTGTTGTCTTAGGATCAGTTGGTTGCACAACAGCCTTCTCCACAGCCTTGTTTGAATTAGAACCCCCTCCTGATCCAGAATAACAACTTGGCATCACACGTTTCTTCTTCGGAGCCGCACCTATTTTCCTTGCTTTTACACATGCATCCTGAAAATAGAGAAAGGTATCAAACTCTATCCGTTGCTTGACTTTGTAGTGCAATCCATCCACAAAATACGCGATCATTTGATCTTCATTGTCCTCCATATCATTCCTGGTTGCTAACCGAACGAATTCAGTTATATAATCCTCTACGGATCTAGATCCTTGCACGCACGTTAGGAATTGCGTATAAAGAGTTTGGTGATGATCCGCTGGTAAGAAACGATTCTTTAGGGCTTGCTCCATCAAAAACCATTCACAGATTAGTTGTTCTCCACATCTCCTTCTACTCTCCTGCTCTTTTCGCCACCTTTTCTCCCCTCGATGTCCATATCGCCATAAAACTTGTCAATATTCATCTTGAATGGACGATCTACATGTCTGAATTGATCTTCTTCCCATTCGTCACGCCTTGGTGCATGAACTCCTTCTCTACGTGCCTCTTCAGGTCGTGCTCCATGTCCACGGCCATGAATGCCACGAACAGCACATACTCCCCTTCTTGCCTGAAGCGTAGCATCTAAATTTACATCATCCTCCTCGTCAGGATTAACTCGAACATTAGGTTGTGGAACAACAGGCGGTGGTTGGATCGCCATGTTGTCTAGACATGTCAGGATGGCTTGAAGAGTGTTCTCCAAGTTTGTAACACGTTGATTCAAGTTCGCTTGTTGCGGAGGGTCTGGATCCATGTCTCTGAAGGTTGATTTGGTGGTGTTTGGAAGGTAATAAGGGATTCAGATCAAGGGATCACAAAATCCTGTTGCACGGTTTAGTGTTTAGTTCTCTCGCAACTCTCTATGGTTATAATGTAAACACTCGTCCTCACCTCTCAATATGGAAATTGGGACAATCTCTCCAAAGCTCTGATACCACCTAATGTAGCGAAGTGGAGTTAGATTGGATAATTTGAATGATTCAAACAAATTAGATAAACCTTGATCAATTAACTTCCATAGCTTGATCGAGGATGGGTTTGATCGAAACCAAACGGCCAGCAAGGGCAAGTAACAATTCGAACAAGTCCACATTCAAGCTTGGAAATCCATGCAAGTTTCATGTAAATCCATGCACGAGATAATTCGGAGAGAACTCTCAAATATTCATTCATAGATAATTGATTGCATTTGGATGTACAATTTATATGAAATGCGAAATGACTTACAACCAAAAGCCACAAATGAACATACATCCAAATTTATGAACTGAATTGAAAAGCGTAAAGGATTAAAATGACACTTAGGCCTTATTGACTTCTAGAATACGAAAATGCAACTTAATACTTAAAAATGTCCATGAATGCAAATCAATACGAATAGAATATGAAATAATGAATCAATCCTTGGTGCTTGAGCTTTGGTCCTCAATCCGAATTGGTGGAGTCCTTGGATACCTCAAATGTTCCTACATCAAAAAGTATTTTGACTGTATGGACCTTACAGAGGAGTAAAAGGTCAGTTATGTAGCTTTCAAACTTGAGTCTGGGGCCACTGTTTGGTGGAGAAAAGAACAAAAGATGAGGAGGTGAAGAGGCGATCAACCAATCCAAGATTGGTCTACAATGGAGCAAGCACTTCGTGAAAGGTTTCTTCCCATAGATTATCACCAAACTTTATATACTCAATTCTTGACTTGCACTCAAGGGAATAGGACTGTGGAAGAATATATTTCTGAGTTTATGAGATTGGCATCTTGCAATGACATAGAAGAGAACGAGGACTAGATGATAGCTTATTGTGTGGAAGGGCTGAGTTATGAGATTAAAAGTAGGATGGAGTTTGACACTTTCTTGTTTTTCAATGACGCTTGTGCTAAAGCAAGAAAAATTGGGGCTGCTTTAAAAAAGAAGAAGGCTACTTCCTCACATTTCTCCGGATCTGGTCAATCATCCACATATGTGAAAGGAGGTGCGGAGGGGAGTACACCCCAAGTAACAGATGCTAGACCCTCTCCGAACAAACCTGCCCCAGTGGTTGCACAAAGAAAGGAAAAAGAGGCAGCCACCACCTCAAAAGTTCATTGCTTCAAATGTAATGATATGGGGCACATATCAAGTGATTGCCCTAAGCGCAAGTTCACAACACTTTGCGAGAAAGAGGGCTTGGATAAGGACGAGGAAGGAGTGTATTTGTGTGCACCCATGGATGAAGGTGATATTGAGGATGAGGAGATCTCTGAAGGGGAAGAATTTTGCGGAGTCATTCAGAAGGTGGCCCTGACCGCAACCAAAAGAGAAGAATCCCAATGTAATAACTTGTTCCGCACGAGTTGTCACGTAGGGAAGGAGATATGTGAAGTGATCATAGATGGAGGCAGCTAAGAGAACTTCGTGAGCCTCAAGACAGTAGAGAAACTTGGTTTGAAGACCACACCTCACCCCAATCCATACTCCATTGGATGGGTGAGATCAGGAGGAGGAATCAAGGTCAACACAAGGTGCACCATCCCTCTCACAATAAGGAAGTATTCTGATCAGGTGGTGTGCGACGTCCTTGAAATGGATACGTGCAATATTTTACTTGGTAGACCTTGGGAGTTTGATAAGAAGGTCCTGCATTGGGGCGAAGAAAACATGTACGAGGTCAGAAAAGGTGGAGAGAAGTTTACCTTTCTGCCGAAGAAACCAAAGTATGTGCGAGGGCAATCCAACAGTAGCATGCCTCTTGTTATAATGGTAACTTCTTCTCGTGAGATTGTGAATCATTTGCAAGAGGCTGGTTTCTTGCATATGCTTGTAATTATGGGTGTACGAGAATTGGCTGGAGAGAATGTAGAGAAGATTCCGAGTGTAGTCTTGCAAATGCTTGAAGAGTTCCCTAAGCTTGTTGATGAGGAGTTGCAAAAGGGTTGCCACCCTTGTAAGACATACAACACTGGATTGATCTAATCCGTGGTGCCACACTTTCAAGTCTCCTTCATTATAGAATAAGCCCCAAAGAGAATTAGATCTTGAGGGAACAGGTGCAAGAGCTACTAGATAAGGGTTTTATGCAAGAAAGCCTGAGTCCATGTGGAGTTCCAACTTTGCTCGTGCCAAAGAAGGACGGGTTGTGGTGTATGTGTGTTGACAGCTGTGCCATCAACAAGATCACCATAGGGTATCGTTTCCCTATTCCAAGGCTTGACGACATGTTGGATAACCTGAGTGGTGCATCCATCTTCTCAAAGATCGACCTTAGAAGTGGATATCACCAAATCAGAATATGCCCTAGTGATGAATGGAAAACTACCTTTAAGATACAGGATAGGCTGTATGAGTGGCTTGTAATGCCATTCAGTTTGACCAATGCGCCAAGCACCTTCATGCGACTTATGCATCAGGTTCTAAAACCATTCCTTGACAAGACGGTTGTGGTGTATTTTGACAACATTTTGGTGTACAGCCGATCCGAGGAGGATCATTATAAGCATTTGAAGGAGGTGTTCAAGGCATTGAGTGACAACCAGCTCTATGTCAACCTTAAGAAATGTAGCTTCTAGAGGGACAAGCTTCTTTTCTTAGGGTTTGTGGTTGGTAAGGAGGGAATCCACGTTGATCAAGCAAAGATTGAAGCTATTAGGCCAGCCCCTTAGAATATGAGTCAAACTAGGAGCTTCCTTGGTTTGGCAAGTTTCTATCAGAGATTTATTCGGGACTTCAGCTTGTTGGTAGCCCCCTTGACTTCCTTGCTCAAGAAGCAAGTGCCTTTTGTTTGGAGCAATGAAGCCGAGGAAGCATTTCAAGTGCTCAAGGACAAGCTGAGCAGTATGCCCGTGCTAGCACTCCCTGACTTCTCAAGGCTATTTGAAGTAGAAGTGAATGCATCCAAGCTTGGAATTAGAGCCGTGCTCTCTCAGGAGAAGAAGCCTATTGCCTACTTCAGTGAGAAGCTCACCGAGGCAAGGCAGAAGTGGACCATGTACGAGAAGGAGTTCTACGTAGTCTTTCGTGCACTCAAGACATGGGAGCACTACTTGGTAGGTAAGGAGTTCATTTTGTTCACTGATCATAAAGCGTTGAAATTCTTGCATGATCAATCCAAGCTTAGCAACCCCATACATGCACATTGGTGTACTTACCTCCAGAAGTTCCCGTTTAAGATCTCCCATAAGAGTGGAACTCAGAATGTAGTAGCTGATGCATTGAGTAGGAGATTGGCATTACTTACTGAGTTGCGTGGTACAGTGACTGCTTTTGATTGTTTGAAAGAGCAATATGAGTTGGATGAAGAGTTTGGTGAAGTCTGGTTGAAGTGCAAGAATGGAAAGGGTGTAGATGATTACTTCTTGCAAGATGGATTCCTTATGAAGAGAAATCAGTTGTGTGTTCCAAAGACTTCGTTGAGAGATTTGCTTATAAGGGAGATGCATGGAGGTGGCCTCTCGGCACACTTGGGAAGAGATAAGACTCTTGCTGCTTTGTAAGAGAGGTTTTATTGGCCACGGATGGCAAGAAAGGTGGCAAAGTTTGTCAAGCATTGCCGTTTGTGTCAAGAAATGGAGGGCACAGTCAACAACACAGGCTTGTACACCCCATTTCCTATTCTAGATGCTATATGGGAAGACTTGAGCATGGGCTTTGTTTTAGGCTTACCCCGCACTCCACGAGGAGCAGATTCTATTTTTGTCATCGTGGATAGGTTGTCAAAGATGGCACACTTTGTGCCTTGCAAGAAGACCAGTGATGCATCCGCGGTGGCAAGACACTTCTTTAGGGAGGTGGTACGATTGCATAGAGTGCCGAAGAGTATTGTTTCAGACCGAGACACGAAGTTCCTTGCAAGCTTCTGGAAGACTTTGTGGAGAATGTTCGATGCCACCCTCAAGTTTAGCACAACCACACACCCTTAGACTGACGGACAGATCGAAGCGACCAATCGCATACTTGGTAATTTACTTCGGAGCTTGTGTCATGAACACCAAAGGCAGTGGGATCTTGCACTTCCTATTGCCGAGTTTGCGTACAACAGACCTGTCAATAGGTCCACGGGCAAGTCTCCATTTGCTTTGGTTTACACAAAGGTGCCGAACCACTTGGTTGATGTATCTATTATGCCACGGCCTCCTCGAGCTAATCAAGCTGCCATGATCTATGCTGAGCATGTCCAAGGAGTCCTTGATGCGGTGGAGAAAAGATTGGAAGCCACCTATACAAAGGAGAAAGCTCGCAGTGATGCTCATAGGTGTGCTCAGTTGTTCTTGCCAGGTCAGAAGGTAATGGTGCATTTTCGCAAGGAACAAATGCCTGCACACTTGGGAGGCAAGCTAGAGTTAAGGAAATTTGGTCCTTACCAAGTCCTGAGGCGAGTTAACGACAATGCCTATGTGATTGATCTATCGGAAGACTTAGGAGTGTCAAGAACCTTCAATGTTACGGACCTGATGTCGTACCATGACCCCCTTCCTATGCCTTCCAGGTTGCCTGCTCAGGACTAGCATGTTCCTAAAGAGGGGAGGATGTCGTAGGACATCTACAAGTTCAGATCATTTAGACTAGCTCCGACTCTCCTCACGTGCGCATGGCTTGCATGGCCAACTTGTTTGATGTTTATCCAAATGTAATAAGTGTCCCAAGCTGTCCGAACATTTACTCTTATCTTTTCCTTTCGTATTCTGATGTAATAAGGCAATTAGAGTCATAAAAGGGGAAGGTTAAAGAGGGTTTAGGCAGCTGTAATGTAAGGAGGTTGGCGAATTAAATGCCCCTTCAATTGCTTGCCTAAAACCAAGCCTCGTATAAAACAAGAAAGGAAATGAATAAGAGGACAGAATATTTTGACCAAAAGAAAATGTGTAAGGCTTTAAGCTTACCTTATTTGCATGGATTTGCAAATATTTACATAGATTGGCCCTCTTATTGGCTATTTGTGGATTCAAACACACTTTTGGCTTAATTCAGAAGGATTAGGTTAGAAGATCTATCATTTTGTTGCTGTTCGCATCGCCCAAACCCTAGCTAGTTTACCTTGCTTTCGCTGAGTTATGCCACCCAAGCTTAGTATGGTAAACAACACGTGCTCAGCTTGTAAGATCATCACCAAGATAGCAATTGAAACAGTCGGACAAGGTGGTGAAGTTTGGTTTCTTCCGTTCTAGTAGAACAAGTACGTTGAGATCATCATTCGGAAACAAACCAAGATAAGTAAGTACTTCAAATTACAAAGATGAACATCCATCGAGCACATCAGATTGTGCAAATAGACATTGTGCACAGTCGGTCCATTGATGTACATTATGATGTGATCTCGGCAGGAGAAACACGATTTGCACGGATCTATTGTTGTCTAGAATGGATAAGACTTCGAACCCACAAACTGGACCAGTAAGAACCTCGGCAAGCCACGAACAATCTGAGAACTCCAAGTCACATCGCGTCATGCCACAAACAAGGATGGCAAGCTCGTTTGATAAGTGAAAGATTCGCTCAACCTAAACGTCGCACTAGCTTAGGTAAGAACAAGCTGAGTTAAACTCACAAAGTCAAGAGACTTAATTTTATTCAATTCGAATGTAGGGTGTCTTAAAACACTTGTCCAAGCCTCTATTTATAGGCTGGATGTTCTCAAAAACGTCCTAAATAATAAACTCCTAAATAAGCTAAGACAATCTGCCTAAATAAGCTAAAAGCAATCTGCCTAAAGCTTTCTCCTAATCTGGCCGAAACTTGTACTCCAAGACAAGGAGATTCTGGCCTCTTTATTCAACTAAATAGGAACTAAATAATATAAATAAAGATACTAGAAGCTTGCTAAAATATCACGTCCTATTCAGATTGTGCATGGACAAAATAGGACGAACTTGCATGCTTCAGATTGGCAAAGTTGACGAGCCTTCCAAAATAGCTTCTACCACGTGCATGGGCTTTGCATGGGCCTCATGCACATCCTTGGACTTAAATGCACGTTTTTGGACTTCTTGAATTAATCCACTAAGTTCAGATTGAAGCCTCTTCGCTCTTGCATGCATTATTGGTCCAATTGGCACTTGCACTTGATGAGAGTCTTGTAGCTTGGATTGCTTGGACATAGGCATGCTTGCATCATTCCCCTCTTCTTGAAAAGGATTTGTCCTCAAATCCATATCACCTACATCAAAAGGACTCAAATCAGTAACATTAAACGTAGCACTCATATTGTAGTCACCTGGGAGGTCTAGCTTGTAAGCATTATCGTTGATGCGCTCAACCACCTGGAATGGTCCATCACCGCGAGGAAGCAACTTGGAACGCCTTTGGATAGGAAAATGCTCCTTCTGCATATGCAACCAGACCCAATCTCCCAGCTCAAAGACAACTTTGTGTCTTCCTTTGTTCACTTGTCGAGCATAGTGCTCCGTTCTCTTCTCAATGTTTGCCCTTGCCCTTTCATGTAATTGCTTGACAACTTCAGCCTTCTTCTTGCCATCTAAATTAACTTGCTCACTCATAGGCAAAGGTGATAAATCCAATGGAGTCAAAGGATTAAAGCCATAAACAAGTTCAAAAGGTGAAAATTGAGTGGCAGAATGTACGGAGCAATTATAAGAAAACTCAACGTGTGGCAAACAATCTTCCCATGTCTTAATATTATGCTGGATAAGTGCTCTCAACAAAGTAGACAATGTTCTATTCACGACTTCAGTTTGACCATCAGTTTATGGATGACAAGTAGTAGAGAATAATAACTTGGTGCCTAACTTACTCCACAAGGTCTTCCAAAAGTAACTCAAGAACTTAGCATCTCTATCAGACACAATTGTTCTAGGCATGCCATGCAGCCTAACAACCTCTCTAAAGAACAAATTAGCAATGTTTGAGGCATCATCAGTCTTGTGACATGGAATAAAATGCGCCATCTTAGAAAACCTATCCACAACCACAAAAATCGAATCTCTTCCACATTTGGTCCTAGGCAGGCCTAACACAAAATCCATAGAGATATCAATCCAAGGCTCACTAGGTATGGGTAGTGGAGTATACAAACTGTGGGGTTTTACCATTGACTTGGCTTGCTTGCATGTGATGCAACGACCACAGATTCTTTCAACATCCCTCTTCATGTGTGGCCAATAAAATTGATCTTGTAGCATTGCCAAAGTCTTTGCAACTCCAAAGTGCCCCATCAATCCTCCTCAATGTGCCTCCTGAATTATCAATTCTCGCATAGAAAAATTAGGCATACAAAGTCTATTTCACGAAACAAGTATCCATCATTCCTAAAGAATTTTCCATGTGCACTCTTCTCAGTTTCGCGAAATATTTCTTCAAAATCAGAATTAGTAGCATACAATGTTTTGATGTGTTCAAAACCAATCATCTGTGAATCAAGGGTAGAGATTAGTGCGTACCTTCGTGATAGTGCATCAGCCACAACATTTTCTTTACCTTGTTTGTAGCGAATGACATAAGGAAATGTCTCAATGAACTCCACCCAACGTGCATGCCTCCTATTCAGCTTGTGTTGCCTCTTCAAATGCTTCAACGACTCATGATCAGAATGAATCACGAACTCCTTGTGCCACAAGTAATGCTGCCATGTCTCTAGAGCTCGAACTAACGCGTACAACTCCTTGTCATAAGTTGGATAGTTCAAGGTTGCTCCACTTAGCTTCTCACTAAAGTATGCAATAGGTCTTCCTTCTTGCATGAGGACAGCTCCAATACCTATTCCAGAAGCATCACACTCAATTTCAAAAGTCTTTGAGAAATTTGGTAAAGCTAACAAGGGTGCATTAGTCAACTTCCCTTTCAGTAGCTGGAATGCCTTCTCTTGAGCTTCTCCCTAAGTGAATCCCACATTTTTCTTGATAACCTCAGTGATTGGTGCGGCTATACTACTAAAGTCCTTCACAAATCTTCTATAGAAGTTTGCTAATCCATGAAAACTTCTAACATTTGCAACGCTTGTAGGACTTGGCCATTCTTGTATAGCTCGGATCTTCTCTTCATCAACTTGTATTCCATTAGCTCCAACAACAAAACCCAAGAACATAAGTTTATCCATACAAAAGGTGCACTTCTTTAAGTTAGCATACAACTGATCCTCCCTAAGTGCATCTAAAACAGATTTCAAATGCTCCACATGATCCTCCAAGCTTTTGCTATAAATGAGTATATCATCAAAATAAACAACCACAAATCTGCCAATGAATGGTCTCAAAACATGATTCATGAGTCGCATAAATGTGCTAGGTGCATTAGACAAACCAAATGGCATGACCATCCACTCATATAACCCATACTTAGTTTTAAATGTTATTTTCCATTCATCTCCTTCCTTCATGCGAATTTGATGATAACCACTTTTCAAGTCAATCTTAGAAAACATGCAAGAACCATGCAATTCATCTAACATGTCATCTAAACAAGGGATAGGGTGACGATACTTCACTATAATGTTGTTGACTGCGCGACAATCAACACATATTCTCTATGATCCATCCTTCTTGGGCTCAAGTAGGACTGGAACAGTGCATGGACTCATGCTCTCACGCATATAACCATTCTCCAAAAGCTTGTTAACTTGCTTCTCAAGTTCTTTCGTCTCCTCCGGGTTGCTCCTATACGCTGGGTGGTTTGGAATTGTTGCACCCAGGACAAAGTCAATCTGATGTTTAATCCCCCTTAGGGGTGGCAATCCTGGTGGTAATTCATTGGGGAAGACATCTTCATAGTCCTGCAATAGAGAAACAACTATACTTGGCAAGTCTTGCTCAAGTTCGTTAGTGATCAAAAGCGTCTCCCTATACCGAAGTAAGATCATAGACTTCCTCTTATGACAAGCTTGCTTGATCTCACTTGCTCTCACATAATAGTTTCTTTTCCACTCATCTTTTCTCTCTTTGGCCGAAACTATTTCTATTTTTGCAGCTTCTTTTGATCTCTCAATTGCAACCTCTCTTTTGGCCATTTTAGCATTCTGTTTTTCGGCTTCTTCTCTCCTCTCCACTCATTTCTTTTATTCACTTTTCTTTCTCTCATCACTCTCTTTTTGCAACTTCATCTGATCTTCACAAACTTGTGATGGTGACAACAGTGCCAAAGTGAACACACATTTCTTGTGATTAAAAGAGTACTTGTTGGTGTAACCATTATGCATCGCCTTCCTATCAAATTGCCACGGCCTCCCCAATAGTAAGTGGCTAGCTTGCATTGGCACAACATCACACAATACCTAATCTTCATACTTGCCAATATGGAATGACACTAGCGCTTGCTTCTCTACCCTAACTTCTCCACTATCATTCAGCCATTGCAACTTGTAGGGTTTAAGGTGCTTAGTTGTGATCCATCCCAACTTCTCAACTATGGTAGTGCTTGCTACATTAGTACAGCTACCTCCATCAATGATCACACTACAAACATTGTCCTTGATGTAACACCTTTTATGAAAGATGTTCTCTCTTTGTGCCACATCATCATCTTCTTCTTTAGCTTGTACATTCAAGGACCTTCTTGTCATGAGAGTCAGGCCTTCATTGACTTGGACTTCTTCTTTAGATGCATCGTCCAACAATGGCATGCTATCATGATCCGAATGTTCTCCTTCAGTCACGATCTCTCCACTCTCCATAATCACCATGACTTGCTTGTTAGGACATTGGCTTGAGATGTGCTCGCGTCCTTGACACTTGAAACACCTAATGTCATGGTTTCTTGCTTGAGGGGTCTCCACCTTCTTTTGAGAATCAGCATGAGAACTCTTGGCCTTATGCTCCAATTTGGTTGCTTGTGGCTTGTCAAATTTCTTTGAGCAGCTCGGCTTCCAAGTAGAACCAGATGTAGCTTTAGTTTCTCTTCCCCTCTTGAGTTTCTTTTCAATCTTTGATGCCATATGCACCATGTCCTCCAACTCCACATAGTGGAGCAACTCTACCTTGTCTTAAATTTCAGAATTGAGTCCATTCAAGAACCTTGCCATGGTAACTTCTCTATCTTCTTCTATATCAGCTCTTATCATGGCCACCTCCATCTGTTTGAAATATTCCTCCACACTCAAGCTTCCTTGCCTCAATCCTTGTAACTTCTTATACAGCCCTCTATAACAATGGCTCGAAACAAACCTCTTCCGCATCACCACCTTCATATCTTCCCACGTATTTATAGGGCATTCTACGTTTCTCCTCCTGCTCGTCACAAGTTGATCCTACCAAGTTATAGCATAATCAGCAAACTCAGTGATGGCAAGTTTTACCTTCTTTGCCTCGGAGTGGTTTTGGCAATCAAACATGAACTCAATCTTTTTCTCCCACTCTAGGTAAGCTTCTGGATCAAAACGACCCGTAAAGGAAGGAATCTTTAGTTTGATACTTCCAATTTTGTCATCCTCTCTTCTCCTCGTCTCCCTAGGTTGGCGTTCAGCTCTTGGCCTCCTATAGTTACTTGTGGATCTTGCATCTTTTTTGTAATCAGAATCTTCTCCACTTGGACCTCCTATAGGCGCTCTCTCCCTTTGTGCATGAACTTCACCACGGACAGGTTGCACACTACGAGAATTCTCCAATAAATCCATACGTGATTGCATGGGCTCAAGTTCTTCTTGCATTACACGCTGAAACCTCCCTATCAATGCTTCCGTATAGACCTTAAGGTCACATCAGCCAAGGTGCATTGCCTATCTTCTTTGTTTCCTTGAGACATAGTGGTGCAAGAAAAAAAATTAGTTAGTTATAAATATGGCCTCACAAGTTCACTCCCTTACGTGTTTACTCTCAATATAAGGTGCACTTAAGTTCACTCGTGTTTGCACTCAGATTTTGGCTTGTCTCTCCTAATGAGCTCACACACTCTTGCATTTTTCCTCTCTTGATAACTCTTGCAAGTTCTTACAAAAGCTAGTTAAGCCTTGCTCAAGTTACTCTTTTCACAAATCAAACAGGCTCGTAATTCTTGCTAGGTTCCTTGTAAAGCACGAAATTCCTTTAGCTCAAGTTCCTCTTTAGCTTCACACAAATCAGGTTCTTTGCTTCCTCTTTAGCTCCTTCTTTTGGCCTCTTGCTTTTTCCTATTTTGGCTTGCTTCTCCTTTGTGCTCTTTATTCCGGATTAGTATGCGCGCTTCTTTTCCTCTTTTATTCTTGCAAAAACCTATTTAGTCGTGCTTCCCCTTTTGGTTCTTGCGTTCCTCTTTAGGCTTTTCTCTTCTTCCTGTTTTGTTTCTTTCTTTTCTTTTCCATTTTTTTTGTTTCCTTTTCTTTTTTCTCCATTTTTTTGTTCTTTTTTTCTTTTCTGGAACAAAACTAACACAAAACTAAACACAAACTACACACTCAACGAATTCCAACAACTAGATGCAACAAAGATAAGACTAACGCACACGAAAACTAATAACTAAGTCAACTAATTGATAAGCAACAAGCTGAGCACAAAACACACGAAATAACAAGGATAGAATGGTCTAAACAACAAGCCTTAGCTCTGATATCAACTGATGTGATCTCGGCAGGAGAAACACGATTTGCACGGATCTATTGTTGTCTAGAATGGATGAGACTTCGAACCCACAAACTGGACCAGTAAGAACCTTGGCAAAAGAGCCTCAACCCAAGCCACGAATAATCTGAGAACTCCAAGTCACATCACGTCATGCCACAAACGAGGATGGCAAGCTCGTTTGATAAGTGAAAGATTCGCTCAACCTAAACGTTACACTAGCTTAGGTAAGAACAAGCTGAGTTAAACTCACAAAGTCAAGAGACTTAATTTTATTCAATTCGAATGTAGGGTGTCTTAAAACACTTGTCCAAGCCTCTATTTATAGGCTGGATGTTCTCAAAAATGTCCTAAATAATAAACTCCTAAATAAGCTAAGACCATCTGCCTAAATAAGCTAAAAGCAATCTGCCTAAAGCTTTCTCCTAATCTGGCCGAAACTTGTACTCCAAGACAAGGAGATTATGGCCTCTTTATTCAACTAAATAGGAACTAAATAATATAAATAAAGATACTAGAAGCTTGCTAAAATATCACGTCCCATTCAAATTGTGCATGGACAAAATAGGACGAACTGGCATGCTTCAAATTGGCAAAGTTGACGAGCCTTCCAAAATAGCTTCTACCACGTAAATGGGCTTTGCATGGGCCTCATACACATCCTTAGACTTGAATGCACGTTCTTGGACTTCTTGAATTAATCCACTAAGTTCAGATTGAAGCCTCTTCGCTCTTGCACGCGTCATTGGTCCAATTGGCACTTGCACTTGATGAGAGTCTTGTAGCTTGGATTGCTTGGACGTAGGCATGCTTGCATCACATTTTCCATTATTCTTCATCATTAACTTTGTACAATTTCTTCAAATGACCAAAGGTAGTAGCAACTTCACGAAATTCTTCAATTAAAATCTGCCTTGGACTTAAAACACTCGTAACAACTTTAGAAGTTCCACTCTTGCAAACAATCTGAATTGGCCACTTTGTAGAATACTTGATCAATTTCGTAGCATGCATGACATCATTCTTCTGGAACTCTCTTTGGTTCGGTTGACTAGGCAACCTCAAATCGTGACAAGCTTCCTTGTGCACCAAGTCACAAAGGATCACATTGCCTTGAGTTCCATTCTTCATGATCACATCACGATCTTTACTTGCCTTGTAGCAACTTGTCTGGAAGAGATCATCACGTTCTTTTGCTTCAAGATTAAGCACTTCCGTGTGCATCACGTTAGTCACTCCTTCTGAATCATAAAAATCTTCTTAATCTCCTTCAGATTCGTCTTCAATGGGTGCACAAATAATTGTAGCTTGGCTTGCCTCTTCCTTCTTGTTTTCACATTTAGCCAACGATTGGATCTTTTTCTTTGGAAAATCACGTGCAATATGGCCAATCTGATTGCACCTATAACATTGCAACTTAGAATTTAAATCAAATTCAAACTCTTTTTCCAAAATTTAAGGAACAATCCTTGGCTTGGTTGTTGTTTTTGGACCAGATTCTGGAACAACCAAATTATCCTTTGTTTTGGCAAGATATTGCACGATCTCCTTTGCCTTATCATTCAATTTGAATGCTTGTTCCTCTTCAGAATGGGGTTTCGACATGATCTTCTTCTTTTCAAATGCCTTTTCAATTCTACGAGCCTTTGAGTATGCGTCCTGGATGTCTATAAACGAATCAACCTCCATACGCTATTGGATCTTATAAGAAAGACCTTTAACAAACCACGAGACCAATTGATCTTCATCCTCCACATCGTTCCAGGTTGCCAAACGCATGAAATCGTTCGCATACTCCTTCATCGAATGCGTTCATTCGACGCACGACATGAATTGTGTATGGATGGCTTGCTTGTAATCTGAGAAAAGAAATCTCTAATGTAGGAACATTTCCAAACAACCAAGACATCCAAGACTTCCCTCCAATCTGATTGATGTCAAGTGAAGAAAGACCAAGGATCAAGATATTAATTGGAGTTTATGCTGAATTAATTGGCATTGGAAGACATCTTAACGAACCAATTTGCACTTTGCCATGTCACATTAAGTTTAGTTTGATTGATTTAAGTTAAGTTCATTTTAGTCTTTTATGTTTTCCAATAAAGTAGATTCGCTTTCCTTGAAATCTAAGTTTATGTATCGTGACTCTTGGACAAATTGGCATTTATGGCCAACCAAGTCACTTAGATTCCATTTCCTTTAAATTAGTAATCTGAATGTAACCAAAAGATAATTATTATGAATGAAATGATTGAGAATTATCTCTGAATTACTTTGAGTAATTATGAGCATGGATTTGCTTATGAACATGCATGGATTTGCATGAGGTTTGATTCGCCCTTAGCTAGCCGTTCGTTTACGAACCCACTTTGGTTTAACTTCGGAAGTTGTTAGATCAAAGTTTATCTTTAAACTTTACGTACCAAACTTGTTTAATTTCGCTGTTCGACATCAAGTGGTATCAGAGCTATTGGTGAGATTATCTTGATTTCCATATCAAGAGAAGAGGGAGAGAGTTCGTTCATACACCTTTGTGAGTTTGAGAGAGCCATGCATAAACTGATCAACAGGATTTCGTGATTATCAATCTGAATCCCTAATTTCTACCAAACTCCACTACAAATCCGAACTGAGACATGATTGTCCCTGATATGAATCAAAGACTTTCTTGGAGAATTCGCTTCAAGGTATTCTTAAACGTTTGGATAATTTTGCACCACGATCTAATGTCTGTGCAAAATTTGAAGAGAAAGGTGACCTGATTTCATGTGCTACGCTCAATCCAAGAAGAGGAGCACATGTTGTTCGTGATTCAGGAGTTCAAGGACGTCAAGTTTGTGCCAAAGTCATTCCTAAAGAAACCCTACATGTTTAAAGACGTACCAAGAAGGAGTTTACACATGTAAGTGCATCTGGTCATGTGGATTTGAAGAGTGATCAATTTAAGAGTGAAGATCGTTCATTAAAACTTCATGTTGAAAGATTTTATGGAGAGAATGACGAAGATTTTCTTATTTGGCTTGATTCAATTGAAGATTTTCTCAAGTACAACAATCTGACTGAGGAGCAAAAAGTTTGTTTCGCGGCCAACAAGTTTGATACAAGGAAGTCGTTCTTAATTCTGAAGAAAACAACATTTGTGATGTGATCATGAAGAATGGAACTCAAGACAACGATGTCAACCCGAGCAGAAATGTGCATGCTACAGAATTGGTAACTTTTCCTAATCTGATGCTTACGTTTATGAGTAAATTTGGAGGTTGTGAAGTTATGGCTATACATGACGTGCATGATCATGAAGAGTGTGGAAAAGATTTGCATGAGTACGTCAAGAAGTTCTTGAAATTGAATTCTGAAGTGCTGGAAGTCATGCACAACAACATGCAAAAACTTCTCAAGAAAAAGGATAAGATGGCTGTTTGAAATTCTGATCCAAAGCCAAGTGTTATCCCTAAAAATTTGCAACCTAAAAGCAAAGAGGTAGAGTCCAAATCAAACTCTAATTTGTGTTGCTATAGGTGTCACAAATCTGGACATATTGCAAAAGATTGTCCAAAGAGGAAGATCAACCAACTGGTTGAACGAAAAGGCAAAGAAGAGGAGAGCCTTGCTACGATTTTGTGTGCACCCGTGGATGCCATAAATGAAGAAGAAAATTCTGATGAAGATTCGAAAGATTCAGAAGAAGTTAATGACATGTTGCACAAGGCAGAGATTAATTCTGAAAGAAAAGAAGAATCTCAACATGATGATCTCGTTCAAGAATTTCTGATGGAAGGTTGAAGGAAATTTGAAATCCTCTACCTCAGAATGGATTCAATCCGAAGGAGGCTTTAAAGAGGACGTAAGATGCAAGCTCCCTACTGAAACAAACAAGATTGTTTGTAACTTGATTGACAAGAAAGCTTGCCACGATCTGAGGTTGCCTAGCCAACCAAAACAAATTGAGTTTCGGAAGGATGATGCTTTGCATGTTACGAAATTGATAAACTCTTCTAAACTAATGCCTACTTTCATGAGAAATTCTGGAGGGTATCTAGTTCTGATTGTTCATAATGAGAACGTACCACATGTGATGAACAAGTTTGATGGATGTTATGTGCTTATTGCAAATGATCTTGACCCGTTGTATGGGGAGAATTTAAATTGAGCACGTAACGAAGATTTTGAAATTGCACTCAGAAGATTCATGAGAATTCATGCATAAGAGTGTTCGTTTCTTGATGAAAGAATTTCCAGATATTGCTATCGAGATTTATCCGAATAGTTTGTCCTTATTGGAGGTTGATTGGAGTGGATTACATGGTTTATATTCGGATCATAAGAGCTTTGAATTCTTTTGTGACAATCTGAAGCCAAGCATCCATCTGAATGCTCAATTGATCACGTATCCTATGAAGTGTGCGACTAAAGTTGTTTGTAAGAGTGGTACTACCAAAATTGTTGCGGATATTCTAAGTCCAAGGCAGGTTCTAATTAAAGAATTTCATGAAGATGCTCCTGCCTTTGGTTGCTTGAAGATTATGCACGAAGTTGATGATGAAGAGTTGTGGACATTGTGCAAAAATGGACCAACCATGCATGATTTTTATTGGCTTAATGAAATGTGCTTGAAGGATGATCATCTTTGCAATATGAAGTATGTATTTGTCAAGGCACATCTCCGAATGATGAGTTCCAAGTACTTATTTTGTTGGAACGGAAGACATCAAAGATCACCCTTTTGTTCGAGTACTTCCATTGCTATCTCGGTGATGATCTTGGAGATATCATTTTGCTATGCTAAGCTCGGGACGAGCTTGCTTCCCAAGAAGAGGAGTATGATGTAGGAACATCTCCAAACAACCAAGACATCCAAGACTTCCCTCCAATCTGATTGATTTCAAGTGAAGAAAGACCAAGGATCAAGATGTTAATTGGAGTTTATGCCAAATTAATTGGCATTGGAAGACATCTTAACGAACCAATTTGCACTTTGCCATGTCGCATTAAGTTTAGTTTGATTGATTTAAGTTAAGTTCATTTTAGTCTTTTATGTTTTCCAATTAAGTAGATTCGCTTTCCTTGAAATCTAAGTTCATGTATCGTGACTCTTGGACAAATTGGCATTTATGGCCAACCAAGTCACTTAGATTCCATTTCCTTTAAATTAGTAATCTGAATGTAACCAAAAGATAATTATTATGAATGAAATGATTGGGAATTATCTCTGAATTACTTTGAGTAATTATGAGCATGGATTTGCTTATGAACATGCATGGATTTGCATGAGGTTTGATTCGCCCTTAGCTGGCTGTTCGTTTACGAATCCACTTTGGTTTAACTTTGAAAGTTGTTAGATCAAAGTTTATCTTTAAACTTTACGTACCAAACTTGTTTAATTCCGCTGTTCGACATCAATCTCCTCTTCAAGATTCTTTTCATGGATGGCCAGTCTTTGATATAGCCTTCTCTTCCTATTCCCCGCATTCCATGCTCCTTGAGCCACCATGCAGCCACGTTGGATTCAAACTTACAAGCCATAAAACTGACTTGACACTCTTCGGACATATCTGTGTAGTTGAAATAGGTTTCGATCGAATCCAACCAGTTCATGAATGCTTCTCCATCTAGATCTCCATAAAACTTGTCAACGAACATCTCGGATGGTCGATCTACACTTTTGAATTGCTCGTTCTTCAAATCAATGCTTTTATGATCACAAACACGAACAAGTTCTTCTTTCACACGTCCAGGAACGTGTAGGTCTTTTCCATGTACGCCTTTAGTACGTACTCTACGTTCACAAACATTTAGATCATGATAACGTCCTCCTCTTCTTGCATTGATCATAATACATGAAATCAATTCGTCCTTCTTTTCAGATTTCACACGGACTTCAGATCGGGGTGCAACATCATGTGCTTGCATTGCAAGTTTTTCCAAATGATTGAGGATCGACTTCAGATTGTTCTCAAGGCTTGAAAACCTTTGGTTCACATCTGGATCTATCATGTCTTAGATCAGTTTTGTAGTGGAGTTTGGTAGGTGAAGGGATTCGGATTGAATAATCACGAAATCCTGTTGATCAGCTCGTGTATGGTTCGCTCACAACTCACAAGGGTGTATGAAAACGAACTCTCTCCCTCTCATCTTGATATAGAAATCAAGATAATCTCACCAATAGCTCTTATACCACCTGATGTAGGCCAGCAGAAGCGAATTTGTTTGTGTGGTGGGATTCAAATGAATCAAATGAAAACTTGGCATTCAAACGAACAAACTAAGGAAATAGGGCTGAGAATGGTTGAGAAATAAGGTCCAAACGAGGGGGGAATTGGGTTTGGTTCGAACTAAAATGAAATAACAAGATTGTCTAAGGTTCGAACTACGGAAAAATGCAAAAATAAAAGGATAGATCCTTGACCAGGAACAACTCACGTTGTATGATCTAAGGGTGATTGTAAACAAACAGCCAGCTAGGGCGAATAGGATAAACACGTACGAGTCCATATACAAGCTATGTGAATCCATGCAAGGCAAGGTTCAAAGCGAGTCCACGCTTCAGCTCATGCAAATCCATGCATATGAGGCAAATCCATACACTCACAATTACACTAAGGTAATTCTCAAGAGACACACTCTTAATCAAATCATCATAAGTTATATCAGATTACATACGGATTACATTTATAAAGCTAGGTGAACTTGGTTGGTCTTTAAGCCAAATAATCCAAGAGTCACGATACATGAACTTAGAATTTAATAAAACGAATCTATTTAATTGAAAATACTTAATGGACTAAAATGAACTAGACTTAAATAAACGAACTAAACTTGATGTGAAATGGCAAAGTACAATTAGGTACGTCTAGGTGTCTTCAGATGCCAATCAATTCATTATAAACTCAAAATAACAAATTGATCCTTGGTCTTTCTTCACTTGACAACATTCGGATTTGATGGAAATTGACGAAGCCTTGGATGTTCCTACATCATTGGTTCTTACGGATTCGTTGTGAGTTGTGATCTGATTTCCACCCTAAAGTAGCATAGGTCCATATTGTGAATCTTTCCGCTGAGATTCATATCAGCTGGTCTCCAAACATGCATGTTTCCAAAAGATTGCGCGCATTATAGGCTTCCAGATTAGCTTCAAACTCTCTAAAATGAAATCTGAGAGCAAAAAACTTCCTAAATATCTTCAAGAACGTGCATGGGCTTTGCATGGGCTTCATGGACGTCCTTGGTCTTGCACAAACTTGCATGGGCTTCATGGATACGTCCTTGGACTTGCACAAACTTGCTTAAAACTTCTTGGCCCATATCATGGCCCATCAGATTCATATCAACTAACAACACAACCCAAGAATACAAGTTGATCCTTGTAAAAGGTGCACTTCTTTAGGTTAGCATATAACTGATACGCATGTAATGCATTTAGAACAGCTTTTAAATGCTCAACATGATCCTCAATGCTCTTGCTATAGATAAGTATATCATCAAAGTAAACAACCACAAATTTTCCAATGAATGGACGTAAAACATGATTCATAAGGCGCATGAATGTGCTAGGTGCATTAGATAAACCAAAAGGCATAACCATCCATTCATATAAACCATACTTTGTTTTAAACGCTGTTTTCCACTCATCCCCTTCTTTCATGCAAATCTGATGATAACCAGTCTTTAAATCAATCTTTGAAAACATGCAAGAACCATGCAATTCATCTAACATGTCATCTAAACGAGGAATAGGGTGACGATATTTTACCGTAATGTTGTTGACGGCTCGGCAATCAACACACATTCTCCATGATCCATCCTTCTTTGGCACAAGTAGAATTGGAACAGCACATGGACTCATGCTCTCTCTTACGTACCCTTTCTCCAAAAGCTCGTTTACTTGTCTCTCAAAAAGCTGGCCGATTTGGAATTGTTGCTCCCGGGACAAAATCAATCTGATGTTCAATCCCTCTTATGTCACGACCTGATCTGAGGTCGGTGACTGGCACTAGACTTCGCGAACATATTAACGATACAATGCAAGTCTAGTAAGCCTCAAAACAGTCTCACAACATATGAAATCCAGCGGAAGACGAATTATCAACAAAACCCTCAAGGTCTCTTATCACCATACTAAAAGCAAACCAAATTAATTTACAAACCAAACATAAACAAAACATCTCCAAAAGGCCAACTAACAACATCTCAAAAGCTTTATAACTACAAAGCATCTATACAGAAGAAGACAATGGCACCATCCGGAGACCTCAAAAGTAGCCCTTAAAAGAGAAAGAGCTAGACTGGTACCACAAACTTTGAACACTTGAAACGATCTAAAACCTCTGAGAACCTGAGATAGATTTGTAAGGGGTAAGTGTCTGAAGGCACTTAGCAAGGGAATAGAACATAATATATTAGTTATGGCTGACATATGCATGCAACAGAACTTAATCATGCTCGACTTCACTCAAATCAAAATGTGTGATCATCAATTGCTATTACCAAACATAATATCAACTCACACACACAGACACACAGAGCTATGAATAGGTTTCGTATTGTCACGTCTTCTGGTGACTAGAGGCATCCAAATGGCCAAACAGATATTCGTTCACAAATAACAGAAGCTAGCGTACAAATGTAAACTACTGATAGCTTACAACAAATATAAGCTAGCGATAGTATACAAATGTAAACTAGTGATGCCCCCAAAACTATGAGCTCATAGACTAACATCCCCGGTTAGTGCGGGAAAGCCTATTCATTTCTCTCACAGAAACACATATCTTATCAGATAAATGACCCAACGGTCCAGAATCACATCCATTAGACGAAACAAATCAGCCCCGAGCTAGCACTCTAGCCAGCTATTCACAAATGTCACATGCCTCACAACACAATCTCAAATATGTCCAAACGTACCATGGAACAAACCATATGCATGTGATGCACACAATCAAATTCCGAAACAAACACATATCAAATACAACCAAAGTTATCATGTGCTATCCTCTTACTTAGATAACGATGCTCGAAAGCATAGATTTTCAATTCTGAAACTCCTTCCACACGAAGTTCCTTCAATGATAGAAATCTGAACAATAATCCAAAATCATATAATGAGGTTAAACCTTGATTTCCAAACCAATTTACCTCATATTCTTCAAAACGACTAATTTGGTTGCAATTGCAAATCATCATCGCAAACTCATCCACACGCGACCAATAGCTCAAACTTCCATTCACTTGATTTCATATCAAACATCCACACATATATATACTCTGTATACAATCATTCTTGATTGCAAGACCACACAACAATCTATTTTTAGCTAAACCGAGCATCAATGAAGAACATTGCAAGTTCTATCACAAACCATCATCGCAAATACGTCAAATACCCAAATCCAACCAAGCATCACTTAAACTCAACTCCCTTTCATATTCTCATTAACCTCAGACCCTTCAATTAACCTCATTTACACAAGTAATCAATTCACCAAATTTTTCTTATTCAACTCACTCAACCAAGAACTCCGCAACACTGTCCGAACTTCAAAAGCATGTACAAGACATTTCCCTCAACCAATTCACACATATAATACATATTCTGAAAGCTTATTAAGTGCTTAATAATCTATTCTAATACATCCTAGTCCAATTTAGAGTCTAAGCAAGCTTACCGAACTATTCTTCTTTACCTCGCTCAAAATTTCATAGCCAAATTCCCATTCTAAGTACCCTTACCGTTCACTTAATTCTCAAAACCCTCAGCTGTGTGCTTGTTCAACAGCCGTCCGATTCAAACCAACTTGTGATTCCCTGATCCAAATCTAACTTGTGATATACCAAAAGAAAGGTATTGATGTCTTCTTTAATTGTCTCCAAAGACATGTAATCCATTTCTGACCAGAGTATAGCTTACCGAACTGATCTTTGTTGAGTTATCTGTTTATTCCTCTTTCCTCTTTCTCAACCCTTTCTCTCTTTTCTCTTTGGTTTCGTTTTTGTGACTGAGAGGATAAGTGCTCTGCCTCTCCAAGACATATTTTGAGCCATGTGAAGAGGTGGGTTAGGTCCAATCACAAGAAAACCCCCTCTCTAACTTAATCTAGGTAGCAAAGAAGGAACTTGAGGTCCAATCAGATTCATCCCCAAGCAAGCAGGTCAAGGGTGGCGATTTTCCTTTGGTTTTTGTCCAAATTGGTTATTGAACTTTTTGTTCCTTATGATGTCTAGTTTCTAAATCAGTTGGAATTTTAGAAATTTAAGCCCTATTGAAGAAGTTATGACAATTTAACCACCCAAAGGTCAAACTGGCCAAATCATCCAACAACTTCTTCAAGCAATAGTTTCACCCATTTTTATCCACCTCTGCCCAAACTTGTAGACAACTAAGTTGTAGGTATATGTGTCTAGTTTTTGAATTATACTCCTTTGTGTCCATTGGATCAAAATTGAAGAAGTTATGGCCATTAAACTGCCCAAAGGTCAATCAGTCCGAAGTAAACCAACTATCTTAACAAAACTTGAAAATTCTCTGGATGAACTTTGTCGAACTTGTACCAACTTGTCAAGGAGATTAAATAACATTTAAATGTACTTCCAAAACTCATCCCTTCAAGTAATTTAGTGCAATGCAATAGTAATCATCCACTTGCGAGATTTTCATAATCTGTCCGAAAATAAGCAACTACTTCACAAGTCAAAAATTCACTAAGCCATTGCACTTGTTGAAATCAAACTCCAATGACATCCATTCACACACTTATACACTTTAAATCACATGTCCAATACAATTATCTTGATACGACACAAACCGACCAACTAATTTTCTGAGTGTCACATCTTATTGGTGGTAAACCTAGTGGTAATTCTTCGGGAAAGACATCCTCATAGTCTTACAAAAGCGATTTAACCATGCGTGGCAATTGTGAATCAAGCTTGTTAGTAACCAAAAGTGTCTCCCTATACCGAAGTAAGATCATTGACTTCTTTTCAAAACAGGCTTGTTCAACTTTACTTGCTCTCACATAGTAGTTTCTTTTCCATCCCTCAGATTTTCTCTCATTGGCCGTTGTTAATTCTGATTTTACAGCTTCTTTTGTTTTCTCACTTATTTCCTCTCTTTTGGCCGACTTATCTTTTTGTTTTTCGGCTTCTTCTCTCCTCTCATTCTTCTTTTCCTTGTCACGTTCTCTTTTCTCATCACTTTCTTGCTGTAACTTCTTTTGATCTTCGCACACTTGCAATGGTGTCAATGGTAGCAAAGTGATTATTCTCTTCTTTAGCATAAACATGTACTTGTTAGTGTAGCCATCATGATGCACCTTTCTATCAAACTGCCATGGCCTTCCTAGCAATAGATGACCAGCTTGCATTGGTACAACATCGCACAACACTTCATCTTCATAGTTGCCAATGCGGAATGTTACCAAAACTTGCTTAATCACTCGTACTTCTCCATTATCATTCACCCATTGTAGTTTGTAAGGTTTATGGTGTTTTCCAGTGAGCAACCCTAACTTCTCCACCATGGTAGTGCTTGCAACATTAGCACAACTTCCTCCATCTATGATGACACTACACACTTTGTCTTTCACATAGCACCTTGTATGGAAAATGTTTTCTCTTTGAACCACATCAGCTTTTTCTTTCACTTGCACACTCAAAGCTCTCCTACTTACAAGAGTAAGTTTCTCAGCTGCCTCATACTCCTCCTCGGATACATCCTCTAATGAAGGCATACTTTCATGCTCTGAATCTTCTCCTCCAGTTTCAATCTCTCCGCTTTCCCTAATCACCATTGCTTGCTTGTTAGGGCATTGACTTGAGATATGTCCTCTGCGTTGGCACTTAAAGCACTTAAATCAGCAACATTGAAAGAAGCACTAACATTATACTCACCTGGCAGTTCAAGTTTGTAAGCATTATCATTAATACGTTCAAGAACTTGAAATGGACCATCTCCATAGGGTAGCAACTTGGAATGATGTTGTATGGGAAAACACGCCTTTCGCATATGCAACCAAACCCAATCACCAGGTTCAAAAATAACCATGTGGTGCCCTTTGTTGGCTTGCCTTGCATAGTGCTCCATTCTCTTTTCAATATTCAGCCGTGCTTTTTCATGCAAGTGCTTGACAAATTCTGCTTTCTTCTTGCCATCTAAGTTAACATGCTCACTCAAGGGTAAAGGTGATAAATCCAATGGAGTTAAAGGATTAAAACTATAAACAAGCTCAAATGGTGAGAATTGAGTAGCAGAATGAACTGAACAATTATAAGCAAATTCAACATGTAGCAAACAATCTTCCCAAGTCTTAATGTTATGCTTAATGAGTGTTCTCAAAAGTGTAGACAAAGTTCTATTAACAACCTCAGTTTGACCATCTGTTTGTGGATGACAAGTAGTAGAAAATAGTAACTTAGTACCTAACTTGCACCACAAGGTCTTCCAAAAATAACTCAAGAACTTTGCATCCCTATCCGAAACGATAGTTGTAGGCATGCCATGCAACCTAACAACTTCTTTAAAGAACAAATCAGCAATGTTTGAAGCATCATCAGTTTTGTGACATGGAATGAAATGTGCCATCTTAGAAAACCTATCTACCACCACAAAGATTGAATCTCTTCCACATTTAGTTCTAGGCAGTCCTAACACAAAATCCATAGAGATATCAATCCAAGGCTCACTAGGTATAGGTAGAGAGGTGTACAAATCGTGGGGTTTTACCTTTGACTTGGCTTGCTTGCATGTAACACAACGTCCACAAACTCGTTCTACGTCCCTCTTCATGTGTGGCCAATAGAAGTGATCTTGTAGCTTGATATGAATCTCAGCGGAAAGATTCACAATACGGACCTATGCTACTTTAGGGTGGAAATCAGATCATAACTCACAACGAATCCGCAAGAACCAAGGCACAATCTAACCTTAACTCTATGCAAGAATCCTATGTACCTTGACCTAAAAGTCGTATCACGCCACAAACGGGGATGGACAATCCATTTTATAAGTGAAAGAACTATTCTAGCTAAGATGACTCGCAAGCCTAAGCAAGAACACATAAGAGTATCAACTCTCTCTAAACATGCTGAATGCTATGTTATGAATATCAATAATGGTCTGAATTTTATTAAGTAGAGGATGCCTTTATATCGGCTCCAAAGTCTCAACAAGTTCCTAAACAAGCTAACTCAAAAAAGAAGTTCAAATCTGGCCGAAATAACAAGTACCCGAATAGGGTTTAATTCTGACCGAGTGATCAATAAAAAGGAAACTAAATAAGAATGAATCTAAACATGCTTTAGGAAGTCTAAAGGCATGTATCTTATTCCTAAACAAGTCATATTTGCACGGAATAAGCTAACTTCCAAATTAGCAAGATTCCTTGCATCCAAAGGAATATCTCGCCCTTGCTTGCATGCTAGGCTTTTGGAAGGATGCCAATAAGGTGCACGGGCTTGCCATGGTCATCCTTGGGCCTACTTGTTTCAACTTGAGTCCAAAAGCCTTGAATGAATCCATTGAGTTCAGATTAAAGCTTCTTGGCTCATGCTCTCGTGATTGGCCCAATAGGTACTTGCATTGCTCCATGCTCGTTGTTGGATGGTCTCACAT
This sequence comes from Hypericum perforatum, assembly GCA_012979155.1. Taxonomy (NCBI): domain Eukaryota; kingdom Viridiplantae; phylum Streptophyta; class Magnoliopsida; order Malpighiales; family Hypericaceae; genus Hypericum; species Hypericum perforatum. The sequence goes on from SOPF01023558.1 coordinate 115,978, forward strand.
CATTCTCCCTCTCTTGAAAAGGATTTGCCCTCAAATCTTCACCTGCATCAAAAGGACTTAAATCAATAACACTGAAGGAAGCACTGACATTATACTCACCTGGCAGGTCAAGTTTGTAAGCATTATCATTAATGCATTCAAGAACTTGAAATGGACCATCTCCACGGGGTAGCAACTTGGAATGACATTGCATGGGAAAACACTCCTTTCGTATATGCAACCAAACCCAATCACGAGGCTCAAAAATAACTTTGTGGCGTCCTTTGTTGGCTTGCCTTGCATAGTGCTCCATTCTCTTTTCAATATTCAGCCGTGCTTTCTCATGCAATTGCTTGACAAATTCTGCTTTCTTCTTGCCATCTAAGTTAACATGCTCACTCAAGGGTAAAGGTGACAAATCCAATGGAGTTAAAGGATTAAAACCATAAACAAGCTCAAATGGTGAGAATTGAGTAGCAGAATGAACTGAACGATTATAAGCAAATTCAACATGTGGCAAACAATCTTCCCAAGTCTTAATGTTATGCTTAATGAGTGTTCTCAAAAGTGTAGACAAAGTCCTATTAACAACCTCAGTTTGACCATCAGTTTGTGGATGACAAGTAGTAGAAAATAGTAACTAAGTACCTAACTTGCACCACAAGGTCTTCCAAAAATAACTCAAGAACTTTGCATCCCTATCCGAAATGATAGTTCTAGGCATGCCATGCAACCTAACAACTTCTTTAAAGAACAAATCAGCAATGTTTGAAGCATCATCAGTTTTGTGACATAGAATGAAATGTGCCATCTTAGAAAACTTATCTACCACCACAAAGATTGAATCTTTTCCACATTTAGTTCTAGGAAGTCCTAACACAAAATCCATAGAGATATCAATCTAAGGCTCACTAGGTATAGGTAGAGGGGTGTACAAACCGTGGGTTTTACCTTTGACTTGCCTTGCTTGCATGTGACACAACGTCCACAAACTCATTCTACGTCCCTCTTCATGTGTGGCCATGATATGAATCTCAGCAGAAAAGATTCACAATACGGACCAATGCTACTTTAGGATGGAAATCAGATCACAACTCACAACGAATCCGCAAGAACCAAGGCACGTTCTGACCTTAACTCCATGCAAGAATCCTATGAACCTTGATCCAAAGAGTTGTATCACGCCACAAACGGGGATGGACAATCCATTTGATAAGTGAAAGAACTATTCTAGCTAGATGACTCACAAGCCTGAGCAAGAACAACGAGTATCAACTCACTCAATAGCTGAATGCTATGTATTCCGAATGGAAAATAATGGTCTGCCGTTTTATTGCATAAGGATACCTTTATATAGGCTCCAAAGTCTTCAAAATAACCCTAAATAATGTAACTCCTAAAGAGGAGTTCTTATTTTGGTCGAAATAACAAGTACCCGAATAGGGTTTAATTTTTGCCGAATGATCAATCAATAAAGGAAACTAAATAAGAATGAATTAAGCATGCTTTAGGAAGTCTAAAAGCATGTATCTTATTCCTAAACAAGTCATAGCTGCTGGAATATAGTTTCCTAATCAAGCTAAGACTTAACTAATTAATAAGCTAGCTTCCGAAATAGTGAGATTCCTTGCATCCAAAGGAATATCACGTGCATGCTTGCATGCAAAGCTTCTAGAAGGATGCCAATAAGGTGCACGAGCTTGTCATGGTCATCCTTGGGCTTACTTGTGTCAACTTGAGTCCAAAATCCTTGAATGAATCCATTGAGTTCAGAATGAAGCTTCTTGGCTCTTGCTCTCGTGATCGGCCCAATAGGTACTTGCATTGCTCCATGCTCATTGTTGGATGGTCTCACATCATTCCCCCTCTCTTGAAAAGGATTTGCCCTCAAATCTTTACCTGCATCAAAAGGACTTAAATCAACAACATTGAAGGATGCACTGACATTATACTCACCTGGCAAGTCAAGTTTGTAAGAATTATCATTAATGCGTTCAAGAACTTGAAATGGACCATCTCCACGGGGTAGCAACTTAGAACAATGTTGCATGGGAAAATGCTCCTTTCGCATATACAACCAAACCCAATCACCAGGCTCAAAAATAACTTTATGGCGCCCTTAGTTGGCTTGCCTTGTATAGTGTTCCGTTCTCTTTTCAATATTTAGCCGTGCTTTCTCATGTAATTGCTTCACAAATTTTGTTTTCTTCTTGCCATCTAAGTTAACATGCTCACTCAAGGGTAAAGGTGATAAATCCAATGGAGTTAAAGGATTAAAACCATAGACAAGCTCTGATGTGAGACCATCCAACAACGAGCATGGAGCAATACAAGTTCTAATTGGACCGATCATAAGAGCAAGAGCCAAGAAGCTTCAATCTGAACTTAATGGATTTATTCAAGGCTTTTGGGCTCAAGTTGACACAAGTAAGCCCAAGGACGACCATGGCAAGCCTGTGCACCTTATTGGCATCCTTCCAGTAGCTTAGCATGCAAGCATGTGATATGAATCTTAGTGGATAGATTCACAATACGGACCTATGCTACTTTAGGGTGTAGGATCAGATCACAACTCACAATGAATCTGCACGAACCAAGGCACAATCTGACCTTAACTCCACACGAGACTCCTATGAACCTTGACCTAAAAGTCGTGTCATGCCGCAAATGGGGATGGACAATTCGTTTGATAAGTGAAAGAACTATTCTAGCTAAGACGACTCGCAAGCCTGAGCAAGAACAACGAGTATCAACTCTCTCAATAGCTAAGCGCTATGTATTCCGAATGGACAAATAATGGTCTGACTTTTATTAAGTAGGGGATGCCTTTATATAGGCTCTAAAGTCTCCTAAACAAGCTAACTCCAAAAGGAGCAAAGAAATCTGGCCAAATTAGGCACTAGCTCAATCTGACCTAACAAGCACTCCTAAAAAGTAGGGATTTGATTCTGGACGAATTTACTAACCAAAATAATATCTACTAAACTAGAAACAATCTATCATAATATCTAGTAGAATAATAAAGTATTTGCACTTCCTAAACAAGTAGATGCATGGACCAAATAGGCTGATTCTTCTTGAAACTTCTTGTGCACATGCATTCTGATTAGTACATGCTCTTCAAGCTTCCAAAATAGGTTGATGGATGATGAGTGTGAAAACACTCATCTTTTGTATGTGTTTTTAGAGTCTTTTTGCCTTTGTTTCTTTTGTTAGTGTTGGAAATGCATGGTATTAATGTGAATATCGTGCATTGTCCATTTTTGTGATGTCTTTTGAGTTTTATTGTGTTTTCCTTGGTTTCGTAGGTTTGGAGTGCTAAATGGAGGTTTCGGATGCGCCATGCTTCATCGAACGCAATTGGGCCGGCCGGGAAGGAAGGACAAACAACTATGGGCCGTGGGCTTTTGACGTGGATTGACCTCTGGTGACTAAAACGGCGATAACGTCTGCATATGGTGTCCAATGGAGGCAAGTGAGGTGGCGTTGGAAAGAAGACATCCAGGGCTACAACTTCGTTTCTCAGGGTCTTCGTCCATTTCGCAGTCTAAGATGGTCAAAAACCGTGTTCAATGTCAGAGTCCGAATCTGGCGATTTTCCACCCGAGTGGGCCGAATTTGGAGGCAAAATTTGGGCCCAAGATGAGTGCCTTTGCCAAATTCCGTGGCTGCTACTTGAGGAAGAAAGAAGAGCATTGAGAAGACTAGAGACAAGTTAGATATTTGTTAGGAGTTAATTAGATAAAACTCAACTTTAACTTTCAATTCCACTCATCCTTCATAATTGTAAAAACTTGAAGATTGGCTTGAGAGCTTTGAAGAAGGAAAAACTTGAAGAATACTTCATGAGCTTTCTCTCCTCTTAACTCTTTAATTATTTACATGCTTGTTTTATTTATGTTAAATAAAATGTTTAGTTTGTTAATAGCTATGTGTGAGTAGTTATTTTGTGGATTGGTGCTTATATGATTTCTAAGTAGCTAGTGATCTAAGGGGAGATTTAATGCTTATTATTGTGTTCTAATCAGTAACCTTAATGCTTGGTTTTGCTTGATCACCATAATCATGATTATATTTGATTTAAATATCCGAGAGGAATTGAGATTGAATGATTGATTGATTAGGTGTCAATTAGTTACACTTAGAGTTAAGAATCATCATCACCAATATCCAAACCATAGTCCTAAACTATTAATCGAGTCGAGTTAGTGGCCTATACCCAAGTCCTTGTGGGACGATATTCTCATACTTATCTTTATTGCAAGGAAGGAGACACACGCAGAAATTCCTTCTCGTCAATTAGCGCCATTGCCAGGGATTTGAGGAATAGACATTGAGTTTAGCTTGAAAACTTGGATTAGGACATTATTTTTCTTATGTTAGGATACGTTGCTTGGGTACAACGAGTGTTTGCATGCCCTTAACTCGATCTACAACCACTCCTCCTTTGTTTGTTGATGCGGACATAGCTAAGATAGAGAGGTTGTTACGATGAGAAAGAAGAGCTAAGGAAAGGATGGAGAATCCGACTCAACAAAGGGATGAGGCACCAAGAGATAACTTAGAGGACGAAGCTCCACGACGATCTTTGATGGATTATTCTAAGCCTACTTCGAAAGGGGCAAGATCAGGAGTTCAGAACCCACCTATACAAGCCAATAATTTTGAGATCAAGCCGGCTGTGATTCAAATGCTCCAAAACTTGGTCCAATTCTTTGGTTTGCCGAGTGAGGATCCAAATGAACATATTTCGGATTTCTTGGAATTAGCCGATACCTTCAAGTATAATGGATTTTCAGAGGATGCTAAGTTGCTAAGGTTATTTCTATTTACTTTGAGGGATAAGGCAAAGTTGTGGTATAAGCAGTTGGTAAAGACACCAATTGCTACTTGGGATGAGTTAGCGGATGCATTCCTAGAGAAGTATTTCCCCTTCTCAAAGACTAAGCAACTTGTTAATGAGATTAATAACTTCCAACAATTTGATAATGAGTCTTTGAGTGAAGCTTAGGATCGGTTCAAGGAATTGCAAAGGAGTTGTCCACACCATTGTTTATCAGAGGAGTCTTTACTCCAAACCTTTAACTATGGTCTTGAACCAACTACAATGGGGACGGTGGATTCAGCTTCTAATGGAAACTTCTTGAGGAAGGACAAGGATGAAGCCTACTATCTCCTTGAAGAATTGTCAATTACAAACCGTTTAAGGCAAAAGGACAGAGGAAAGCAACCAGTTAGAGATCAAAAAGGAATAATCAAACTTGGTTATGATGATAGTGTACAAGCTCAATTATCATTATTGACGAAGAGAATGAATGAAATGAGCACAAGTAAAGTCAACACGATTGAAACGTCAACAATTTGTGAGATTTGTGGCAATGTTGGCCATGAGATGGATCAATGTGCAATGATGAATCCACCGATGGAGCAAGCACATTATGTTAGTGGCCAAGGCCAAGGAGCGAATAGGATGGGAAATAACCCGTATTCTTCCACCTATAATCCTGGATGGAGGAATCATCCCAACTTTTCGTGGAAAGGAGGAAATAGTGCAGATAACATGACACTTGTTCCTGGTAAAGGACTTCCCCTACATGTACCGCAAGGAGCACTACCTAGTTTTCAACCACGTGCTTACTTGACAGATCGAATGGGAGCTATGGAACAGAAGTTTGAGAAAATGGATAAGTTTATGCAAGAGGTTGGTGGAGTTGTTAGCCAACAAGGACAGATCCTAAATGCTATAAATCAGCAAGGATCAAGGCAAAACAACTTGGAGCAAATTCTTAAGGGACAAGCTACTGCTATGCATAACATGGAAATGCAACTTGGAGAAATAGCAAAAGCAAGTTCCTACCGACAATCCGGTTCTCTTCCTAGTTCAACAGAAATGAATCCTCGAGGAAATGTGAATGTAATTTCCTTGAGAAGTGGAAAGAATTTAGCTTCTCAAGAAGAGAATGAGAAGGCTAAGGAGAGTGAAATGGTGACTCATAGCAAAGATAAGGAAGAAAAAGAAGTGTCGAGCGAGAAGGTTCCGCAAAAAGAAGTAGTTGCGGAAGAAGAAGTGTATGCATCACCACCACCTTATGTTCCTCGTCTACCCTATCCTCAAAGGGTTAAGAGGAAGAATGGGATGGACGACAAGTTTCTTCGATTTATGTCAAAAATGAAGAACGTCCAAATCAGTGTCTCTTTCTTAGAGATGCTTGATCAAGTTCCGCACTACACCAAGTTTTTGAAGGAACTCATCATGAAAAAGCGAAAGTGGGATGATGGAGAGACGGTTGCACTCACTGCTAAGTGTAGCTCTCTCATCTCAAAGGATCTTCCGGCAAAGTTGCAAGATCTGGGGAGTTTTACTATCCCTTGCTTTATTGGTACTATAGAGTTTCCTAAATGCCTATGTGATTTAGGGGCAAGCATTAATTTGATGCCTCTTTCCACTTTCAAGAAACTTGGTTTATGCGAGGTGAAGAATACATCGATGCTTCTCCAATTGGCGGATCAAACCATTAAGAAGCCATTTGGTGTTGTTAAGGATGTCCTCGTGAAGATTGATAAATTTATGTTTCCGGTGGACTTTGTGGTGCTAGATTTTGTAGAGGACAAGAGTTGTCCTTTAATTCTTGGAAGACCTTTCCTCAATACCGCATATGCATTGGTGGATGTTCACGATGGAAAATTGGTACTTCGGTCAGGGGAGGAAAAATTAGAATTCACAATGACCAAGGTCATGTGCCATCCTTTGGATGAAAGCACATGCATGAAGATATATGTTTTGGATGAGTGTGTCCGTGAAGTGGAGAAGGAGATCCTCTCAAGCATTGAGGATGTTTATGATGATGTAATTCCCAAGGAAGAAGAGGGGAATTTAGAAGAGTTTGAGGAGGAAGTTGATAACAAAGTCATCATGCGAGAGATGGAACTTAATTTGAAATATCGGACTCCACCTTCTATAATAAAGGCTCCTCTTTTGGAGTTAAATGAGTTACCCTCTCATTTGAGGTATGCTTTCTTGAAAGAAGAAAGGAGATCACCGATTATCATTTCCAACAAACTCTCAAATGAGGAAGAGGATAAGGTGCTTAAGATCGTGAACAAGCGGATTAATGCCATGGCTTGGCAAATATCCGATATCAAAGGGATTAGTCCTAAGATAGTTATGCATCATATCCATATAGAAGAAGGAGCAAAGACGAGGGTGGATCGACAAAGGAGGTTGAACCCAAACATGAAAGAAGTGGTGAAGAAGGAGGTGATTAAGCTCTTTGAGGCAGGAAGCATTTATCCGATATCGGATAGCAAGCGGGTGAGACCAATACATTGTGTTCCAAAGAAAGGGGGATGACGGTTGTGATTAGTAAAGAGGGTGAGCTCATTTCCACAAGAATAGTGACTAGATGGCGAGTGTGTGTTGACTATCAGAAATTGAACGATGTAACACGTAAGGATCATTTTCCTCTCCCATTCATTGATCAGATGTTGGAGAGAATTGCTGGATATTCCCATTATTATTTCCTTGATGGATATTCCGGTTATAACCAAATTGCGATTTACCCAAGGGATCAAGAGAAGACTTCCTTCACTTGTCCTTTTGGTATTTTTGCATATCGACGAATGCCGTTTGGACTTTGTTGTGCTCTAGCGACATTCCAACGATGCATGGAAGCAATATTTTGGGGAATGAACAAAAGGATTATGGAGATCTTTATGGATGATTTCTCGGTGTTTGGAGATTCATTTGATAATTGCTTGGAAAATTTGGATAGAGTTATGGAGAGATGTGAAGAAAAGAACCTTGTTCTCAATTAGGAGAAATGTCATTTCATGGTAGATAAGGGCATTGTTCTTGGACATAAGATATCCAAAGTTGGTATGGAAGTTGATAGAGCAAAGATGGAAGCTATAGAGAAGATGGCTGCACCGATTTTAGTTAGAGGAGTGAGAGCTTTTCTTGGACATGCAGGATTTTACTGACGATTTATCAAAGATTTCTCTCTTATAGCAAAGTCGCTTACTAACTTGCTAGTGAAGGAAGTACCTTTCAACTTTGATGAGCCTTGTTTTAAGGCATTTGCTTTATTGAAAAAAGCTCTTGTCACAGCTCCGATGATTTCATCTCCAGATTGGAATTTACCATTTGAGTTGATGTGTGACGCAAGTGACATTGCTTTAGGATGTGTGCTTGGTCAAAGAAGGAAGGGAAGCTTCATGTGATTTACTATGCTAGCAAGGTATTGGCGGGTGCCCAACTTAATTACATGACAACCAAGAAGGAGTTATTGGCGGTGGTCTATGCTTGTGACAAATTTCGTCCATACTTGCTTGGATCGAAGGTGATCATTTACACTGAGCATGCGGCCTTGAAGTATTTATTCTCTAAACAAGATGCTAAGCCTAGGCTTATGCGATAAATTTTATTGCTACAAGAATTTGACTTGTCCATCAAGGATAAGAAAGGATCGAAGAATGTAGTAGCAGATCATCTATCTCGCATTGAGAAGAGTGATGGAATGGAGACACAAGGACAAATTCAAGTAGAGTTTCCGGATAAAACTTTGATGTCATTGAACAAGATAGATGTTCCTTGGTTTGCTGACATTGCCAACTACTTGGTAGGAGGAATTATTCCAAATGATTTGAGCTATCCTCAACGGAAAAAACTTCAATGGAATGCTCAATTCTACATTTGGGATGATACTTATCTATTCAAGTAGTGCAATGATGGAATGCTTAGACGGTGCATTGCCGATGATGAAGTAGGAAATGTCTTAGCACAATGTCATAACACCCCATATTCAGGTCACTATGGAGTGACGAGAACGGCATCGAGAGTCTTTGAATGTGGGTTTTATTGGCCCAATATTTTCAGAGATGCTAGGACATTTGTTGCTCAATGTGATCGATGTCAAAGAACCGGGAATATTTCCAAGAGGGATGAGATGCCACAATCTGGAATCCTTGAAGTTGAACTCTTTGATGTTTGGGGTTTAGACTTTATGGGACCATTTCCAACCTCCTATGGAAACAAGTACATTTTGGTAGGCATTGATTATGTGTCTAAGTGGGTTAAGTCTTGGGCTTCACCGACGAATGATGCAAAGGTAATGATTCGCTTTATCAAAAAGCTCTTTTCGAGGTTTGGCATACCAAGAGCAATAATTAGTGATGGAGGTTCGTATTTTTGCAATCGACCATTTGAAGTTTTATTGAAATGGTATAGGGTGACTCACAAAGTTGCTACACCCTATCACCCTCAAACAAGTGGTCAGGTAGAACTCTCAAATTGGGAACTCAAGAAGATTCTTGAGAAGACAGTGGGAGGAGCGAGAAAAGATTGGGCAAACAAACTTGATGATACTTTGTGGGCATATAGGACGGTATTTCGAACACCTATTGGTATGTCGCCATACAAACTTGTTTAAGGAAAGGCATGTCACCTTCTGGTTGAACTTGAATATCTTGCATTTTGGGCAATTAAGACCCTTAACTATGATTATAAAAAGGCCGGTGAGTGACGGGTACTCCAACTAGAAGAGTTGGATGAAATAAGAGACATGGCATTTGAAAGTGCGCGCCTCTACAAAGAGAGTTCAAAGAAGAGACATGATGCTCATATTGTAAAGAAAGAGTTTAAAGAGGGACAACAAGTTCTTCTTTATAACTCTCACTTGAGACTCTTCCCGGGTAAACTCAAGTCTAAGTGGAGTGGTCCATTCAAGGTTGTGAAAGTTTTCCCATTTGGAGCACTTGACTTGGAAGGAAGAGATGGAGAATTGTTTAAGGTGAATGGACAAAGGTGTAAGATTTACCTTAGTGGCGAAGTTGAGCGGCATTCGGAGGTACAAGCCATTACCTCCTCCAAAAGCAATTGAGAATTTGAAAACATGTTAGTATATATAGTAGATAATTTTTAGTTTTTAGAATTTGTGTCCTCTTTTACCTGCAGAGATTAAAGAACAGGATATTTTGCATTAAATATTTTTTTTTACTTAGAGTCTTACTTGCTCAACAAATCCCAATCGACATTTCCCTAATCATTCTTTGTAGAGCCAAAGAATCTTTAAGACTTGAGCGTAGTGAAATGAATTACTTGAAGCACTCGAGAGGAACGTCAAAGATGGCTTATTATCGAAGAATGAAAAGATTTGGATTTTGTCCTCGGTGCAAGAAATTAGAGCATGACGGAGAATGTAGCAAGAACACTACAAACTCACAAGATGAGCGTACCATACTACTCTGCCAAGACCCCGTTAAGCTATACGCTGAAGAGGTCACTCGGCGAGGGAGTTCTGCATGGTACACCATTGAGAAGTTATGTGAATTACGAAATTTGAAGTTGAAGTTGTGACCCATGAACTTGAGGCCTCTGGTTTTCAAGTTTCCAGGAACGCAGTGTAAATAAAAGCCAAAAAAATTAGTGTAATTTCAATTTTTAGTTCTTTGTGAAGTTTGTATAGTATGCATGTTCTTATATTGTGTTTGGTTGAAGTTTTTATGTTTGCATGTTTGTACATATTGTCTTGATGCATATTGTGAGTTCGAATGTTTTTCTCACTTGTCTTGATAATTTTTGGGACTTTCATGTGTTTTCAATTGCTTTGATGATTTGGTTTGATTGATGATATTATTGAGGAGTGCATGCCTAAGCTTGAGAGAAGAAGCTCAGGGACGTTCGTAACACTAGGCACTTGTTTTGCAATATTTGAAGACTTTCTTGATGGGATTTGTAAGTTTTTGCATTGAACAAGGATGATTCTGGGCAAAATTGAGCAAACTCATCGGACGACGGGTCAGGACTGTCGGACGATGGAAATGTGCATTTCGGGCAGATTTTTCTCCTCGAGCAAACTCGTCAGACGATGGGTCTGAGGCATCGAATGACGGAAATGTGCAATTTGGGCAGATTTTTCTCCTCGAGCAAACCCATCGGACAACAGGTCCAAGGCATCAGATGATGAAAATGTACAATTTGGGCAGAAATTTTTAGAGCAAACCCGTCGGACGACGGGTTCGAGGCATCGGACGCCGGAAATGATGATTTTGGGCAGATTTTTTCTTCACAACTTAAATACCCAACCCTTCATTTCCCTCTCACTTTTCACCCAAACACCAAACACCCATTCTTCCTCTCCAAAACCCATTCTTCCACCCAAACACTCAAACACCCATTCCTCTTCACAAACACCCCCCCACTCTACCCAAAACCCTTCCTCTACAAAAACCCAATCTTTCCAACTTACCCACTCTACCCAAAACCCTTTCTCTACAAAAACCCAATCTTTCCAAATTACCCACTCAATCACACCCCTACCATAAAAAACACAAACACCCAACACCTAACTTTTGTTTTGTGTTTTGCTAGGTGTTTCAAGGTTCAACATGTCCGGAAAAGCAACTTCAAGACGTGGCTTACGACTACCAACTCGTAAGAGGGATTGCCCAACTCATTCTCCTCCACCTATGTTCGCGGACCCATACGATGGTCGCCCACCTACACCACCCAACATCGCCGCCTAATATCAAGCTCCCTTTACAATTTTTGAAGATTAGGAGGGAGAGAGGTATTCCCAATTCTTATCTCTAGAAACTATAAGACATTTTACGATAGATTGGGATGATATGCGGATCTTGGGTGTTGATGAAGACTTGAGAACTTCTTTGAAACATTTTTGTTGGGAGTACTTTGCTGATAATGAGGTAAATGCATATGAGAGATTATCTTGTGAATTCTATTGCACGTATAAAGTTGCCACTAATCGTAGTTACTTCACGGCATGATTGTTTGACACTACATTTAAAGTGCATGTTGGAAACTTCAAACAACTTTTTGGACTATGTAAAGGGGGTAGTAATGTTTTGGATTTTAAGCCTGCTGAACTTGCTCATAAAGAATGGCTTGAAATTTCAGGTTTTGATAGGTATGAGAGTGGGTTAATACCTAGTCAACTCATTAAGGAACCACATATTGCAATCCTACATCGTTTTATGAGTTTGACATTTAGTGGTCAACACAAGAGAGTAAAGTTTATCGTCATCAATTGTATGCTATCCATTGCTTGCGTTATAACATTCTGTTCAATACTTGGGACATGATTTTGGATGTTTTTAACTGCACTATGACTAAGAAAAGTGCTCGATTATACCTTGGTCATATTATTGCTAGTCTTGCATAAAATTTCTTTCCTAGGAAATTCGCAGCATTTAAAGGGAGTCCTCCTGTACCCCCGATCAAGATCAACATCCATAAGCTCAACCTTAGCAAGTTAATCAAGAAGACCAATCACAACAGGCAGGAGGTCGTGACATACAAGGAATGGGCTAAACGCCCGTTGGTCCAATGCCACCTCAAGGAACTAATCCCACCACCAGGGCCTTCTGAGCCTCAAGCACAAAAGGATGATTTTTCGACACAAATGCAGGCTATGCATTTACGGGTTCAACACTTGGAGGAGATAGCCGATACCAATATGGCTAACTGGGAGAGAATATTTGAGTACAATGCTTGAATGGAGGCGGCACAAACAGAATGATTTGCTTAACAACGTATGCACAAAGAATGGATGCGAGCATGGGCTGCGAGCTTTGGTGGGAACTTCCCACCACCTCCGAATTGACCAGGGAGCACTCCATTTCCTTTTACTTTTATTTTTGTTTATTCATTGTCTATGATCTTGTGTGCTTTTGTTTGTGTGTTTCGTTGCTTTTATGTGTAATATATCTATTTTATTTGGTTGTTTCATTGTTTTGTTTAGATGTGAAATATTTGTGTGATATTTGTGTTTTCGTTTGCGTGTTTTGAGACAAGTTTTTCTATATCTTTGGTGATTTGGTACGGAAGTGTTCCGATTTTGAGCTCTTCAGGGTTAGATCTCCTTGATGCTTCTCAACGTACTAGATCATCTATATAAAACTATCTCAACTTTGCTTTCTTTTTATGTTTAGGTGCTTATTAGTATCTTGTTTGTTCACTTTGAGGACAAAGTGTCTTCTAAGTGTGAGGGAGGGTTCCATTGTGGAATCCATTGTGTTTAGGTCCTTGTTTAGGTTGTTTGTGCAAATTTAAGTTTTGGCCTTAAATTTTCAAATTTTGACCCCCATCAACATTTTTAAGCATGGTTTAGAAGATTGTCACGTTCTTAGTTAGGAATTTAGCTAGAGCTCAATGATTAGGAATTAGTAGATTTCTCAAACTTGGTTGTTTAGGTTAGTGATCTACCTATGTAGATTAGACTAGAGGGTCTATGTGTGAACCTTGTGAGGAAAATTAAGTCGAAGGAGGAGACACTAGTCTTCAATTATTCATGAGGGGCATTCTTGAGTCTGGGTGATTGAGGTATCCTGCTAGTACTTGTTGTCGTCTCGGTTGCGTAGGAGCAAAGTGTAGGGGGCAAACTTTTTCCTTGACATTGAGCCTTGTACTTATTAGACAAAATCCCTTGTTTTGACCATTTGAGCTTAACTTCTTGTTGATTATCCTAGCCTAACCAAACTTAGCCTTCATTTCATCATTTCCCTTACCTTTGACTATCGAATTCTTGGACATGTTAGGGATGATGTAAATCGGGTTTAGTTTGTAGGTTGGTATAAATATGGTTTGAATTTTTGGGACTTTAGTTATTAGAGTGGCTAAAACTGCAAAGCCTAGTTTTATGTGTTTTCATTTATACTTTTGTGTATATAAATGTATTATAAAAAAATGCAAAAGAAAAAAAAAGGTGAAAAAGAAAGAAAAGAAAAAAAAGGGTGAAAAAGAAAGAAAAGAAAAAAAAAGTGAAAAGCAAGAGAAAAAAAGGGTGATTTAAATTTGGCAAGTGTAGTGCATCGCAGTAATTAGCATTTGGGGGAAATTGGAAAATTTGAGCAAATTGTGCTTGGTGAGAATGTTTAGAATAGACGAGTGATTAGTTTTTGTAAAGCATGTCCTCGAATTTGGTAGTTGAGCTACTACATGATACCATCTCCCATATACCTTTGCCCAGTTACTACCCTTTTGTTATATTTATCCCCCGATCATTAGCGATTATGCGACCTTGAGATGCAATTTAGTAGGACGTAGGATGCTTCGAAATATACCGGCCAATTATGCGAGAGATAGGTAGTTGACCACTTACAAATTGAGTGAGAAACTTTCCGAATCCTTGTGAGTTTAACCCTCTAGTGTCTTTTACGTAGTTTTAACACTTTTCTAAACAATTGAGTAGGAGACATTTACTATTTCTAATCTTGACGTTTTAGTTGATGAACTAGCTTGGAGTGGGGTGATCTTGTGATTTGAGCTTGGATATTTTGAGGGGGAGTTAAGTGGAGAATTTGACATGCCAAGTCTTTTGTTTGTTTGATTGTTTTCTTGTCTTTGTTGTGTTTTGTGTTTTGAGTCTTTTGTTTTTACTTGAGCATTGCTTGAGGACAAGCAATGATTCAAGTGTGGGGGTGTGATGAGTGTGAAAACACTCATCTTTTGTATGTGTTTTTAGAGTCTTTTTGCCTTTGTTTCTTTTGTTAGTGTTGGAAATGCATGGTACTAATGTGAATATCGTGCATTGTCCATTTTTGTGATGTCTTTTGAGTTTTCTTGTGTTTTCCTTGGTTTCGTAGGTTTGGAGTACTAAATGGAGGTTTCGGATGCGCCATGCTTCATCAAACGCAATTGGGCCGGCCGGGAAGGAAGGACAAACAACTATGGGCCGTGGACTTTTGACGTGGATTGACCTCTAGTGACTAAAACGGCAATAATGTTCGTATATGGTGTCCAATGGAGGCAAGTGAGGTGGCATTGGAAAGAGGACATTCAGGGCTATAACTTCGTTTTTAAGAGGCTTCGTCCATTTCGCAGTCTAAGATGGTCAAAAACTGTGTTCAAAGTCAGTGTCCGAATCTGGCGATTTTCCACCCGAGTGGGCCGAATTTGGAGGCAAAATTTGGGCCCAAGATGAGTGCCTTTGCCAAATTCCGTGGCTGCTACTTGAGGAAGAAAGAAGAGCATTGAGAAGACTAGAGGCAAGTTAGATATTTGTTAGGAGTTAATTAGATAAAACTTAACTTTAACTTTCAATTCCACTCATCCTTCATAATTGTAAAAACTTGAAGATTGGCTTGAGAGCTTTGAAGAAGGAAAAACTTGAAGAACACTTCATGAGCTTTCTCTCCTCTTAACTCTTTAATTATTTACATGCTTGTTTTACTTATGTTAAATAAAATGTTTAGTTTGTTAATAGCTATGTGTGAGTAGTTATTTTATGGATTGGTGCTTATATGATTTCTAACTAGCTAGTTGATGTGCGTGCAAACGTACACATATTTGTTCCTTTTGTCACGTCTGTTTTGTCGTAATTTGAGTCATTTGAGTCTTGGTATATAGTATGTTTTGTGTTGATTTGTGATTATGTCGGGGAGCGAGATTTCTGTCGGTAGTTGGTGTTTTGTAGGAATGGGAGCTGGAATGGGCGATACAACGAGTCAAGGTGTGGGAAACAGTGGAAGTAGATTACCCAGCATTCGCTGGGACCCCAGCATCCGCTGGGGAGGAGGAGCGATCTTCGGCAGAATTGAAAGACTTCGAAGACCTAGCGTTCGCTTGATTCCCAGCATTCGCTGGGCAGGCCGGAGTCGAGATTCATAGTTTAGTTGGCACTCTCCCCGTTTAGGAAATTTTGTAAGAACTATATAAGGTCTTTAAACCTAAGTTGAAAGACATTCTTGGTCAGTTTTCACGCAAGACGAAAACCCTAGTCTCATCTTTTACTTGCTTTTGATTTAGAGAATTGTAATCAACAATTTGGATCAATCAATTGACGAGGTATTTTCATAACTCGTGATTAAGTGCTGTATTTT
>SOPF01023559.1:0-19469 GCA_012979155.1 Hypericum perforatum
ACATTACATATAAAAAGAAAAATCTCTTCGATATTTTAACTACTACAACTCAGTAGAAATTAGACAAAACGAACTATATAAGTCAATTCAGAAAATATTAATTTTTAATCAGTTAAATAAATCAAACCATATGGTGTATATATTTTTTATCAGTCGAATATATCTAATCATTTGGTGTGCGGGTATTGTAAAATTTCTGAGGTAATCACGGTGATCCGGGAAAAGGGTCTCTTGTGGTTTTCATTTCTGGGCGGAGAGAGTTGGTGAAGATTGTCAATAATTAAATGGGAGGACTGAATAAATATAGGTGCACTGAAAAAAGGAATCTCGAGTGCAAACCCAGTGAGAAATTGGGAGATGAAATTATCAACAACTGGGATGGCCGATGCGGCTAAGATTTTTTTCTAGTAGGTTGAAGTTTGAAAATGCCCCAGATTCATGATCTAGCTTGAGCAACCTGAGATACTTTTTGTTGAATGTTAAATTTATCTAAATTTTGAAACTTAGGATAATATTAAGTTTTGTTTGAATTGGAAAATTGATGAATGAGTGGCGATACTTACTACCTTCAACATTACTTCTTAAATCGTTACCATTTATTTACTATCTCGTAACTATCTCCCTATACAGATTACAATAGCCGGTAAGTTCATTTATTAGGTTGGTTATTGTTAGCTAACAAGCATGTATAAACTTTTGAGTCCAGATTACATGGGGATTACCTTGTAATCCCCATCATGGGAATTATATGTCATAAGGGCATAATAGTATTTACATGCTTGCACAAAAATAGGGAAAGTATTAAAAAGATAGGTAATCTCTAAAATTTTGCTACAAAATATGTAAATACCAAATTATTCAAAAATCAAAACTCTAAATCAAATCAAACAGATACTTCCAACGTTTTTCAAAAAAAATTATCTCATTGCCTGAAATTAGACCCCCGCGTAACCCTCTACTTTTCCTCCTCTTCCTTTGCTGATCAAAAAAAATTATCTCTGTCCATCTCAAAGTCGCCCTCGTCATCGACTCACCATCACCATTGTCCGGCCAAGGTAAGTGGTTACTATAGGTACCATTAATTTTTTTGGTTAAGTTTGTTTTTTGTTATGGTTTATATTTTGAATAAAAAAGATTTGAAAGATATTGAAAATAGAAAATAAAAATCAAATTAAATGTGGTAAGAGTAAATCACGGGATTACATTTAAATTTTTTTGAATATCAGGTGAGATAAGGAAATGTTAGATATTCAAAGATTTAATTATATTAATCTAATACCAATTCTACCCTCAAACATAACAACCGTTAGATTAAAATTTTAAGCTTAACATTTTTATCCAATGGACTACATGTAATCCCCATGATGGGGATGACTTTTTAGACATCCCCATATAATCCAATGCCTAAAATTTTGTACTAGTGCTCTCTTAATCAACTAAGGAACTCACAGATATGAGCCTAAATTCGGAAGGAACTAAAGAAAACTTACTTCACATACAAATTAATATTATTGTATATGCCAACTAATATCACACCAAACTAATATCGTTCAAGTAATTTAGGCCTATTGAATAAGAAAGATCACGGAAAACAACACTTGGACAACTAATTTAAATTAACAAGAACAAACTAATTGAAATTAAAAAGGACGTAGAAGCACAGCCTGGTGCTTGTTTCTGATAGATTATGCTTACAGTAAACTAAGGTTCTAAACCCCTCATGTATTATTTATTATTCATAACACAAATAATTTAGCATTGGTTGGCATAATGCTCTGTAGACCCCTAATTAACAGAGACCTTTTTCGTCTCCGTTGTTGAGCGTGAACCTATATCTCGCTTCTTCCACACTACATGTCGATATAGTCGACAATCCCACCCGCGTCTCTCGGACAAACAACCTTCTCGAGAGGGGCAACGACGATAAAAAGTATACGTTAAAAAATTTTAAAAATCACAAAAAACTCGTTATTTGACCACTAAAAAAAATTCGTGACTTATTAGTCACGAATAATTTTTTCACGATTGATATTGATATCTCACGTGAACACCAAATTAGTAATTAAATTTTTCTGAATACCATTTTTGTAATTTAAAACTATGAATAGTAACATTTTTTGGAAAAAAGCATACGCGTAAAGGTGGACCCCGATGAGCCCCACAGACATACCCAACATCACGGATCTCCATTTCCATTTTTACATTAATTAAAATTTTATTCAATATACAGTAAATACCTTATTTCATTTTTGTTTTGCGGGGAAAAGAAATAACTTCATTCATAACAAGAGTTACACGTTACAACCAGTCCAGCAGGGAGATACACAAGCCATCGAAAACAAAGAAGCACCCAAATGACACTAGTCCAAGAAGGGTAATCATCCCCTCGGGAAGAGTCGAGGTTGTAGCCACTAGCCTCATTAAAAAACATTTTCCAAAAAAACCCGCCCCAATCGGGAAAAAACCAGAAGAAGGAAAAAGAGCTCTAGTGATAACACTGCGGATTAGTGATGATTACCTGTAAAGAAGCCTTAATACAACCAGCTAGTAACAAAGAGAAGGCACCTCCCGAAACGACAGCAAGTATACCCGAAGACCAATTAGCAACGTGACCTTGTATTTGAGTTAAGCGTAAGCCGGCTCGTCACCTATTAACTTAAACCTGCACTTTCTTGGTCCTTATCAAGGAGCACCACCAAGGCAGGAGGGACAGTTGTAAATTCTAGCATTGAAACCTCCGGTGGTAGTTGCATTCTACACGCAGAATGAGCAACCTCATTTAGTTGTCGCCTTACAAAATGAAACCGAACATTCTCGAAATGAGTAGCCATAAAATGACAGTCCTCCAAGGCCAGGGCCAGATCACTCCGGTCACTACCATCCCTCTTCAGCACGTTTACCACCACCTGACAATCAGAATTAATCTCAATATTGACTAAGTGCAAAGAGTTTGCCACAATAAGACCTGCAAGTATCGCTTGTGCTTCCATCAAGGTAGGGTGATATAGGTGATCCAATCGCTTGATCATTGCCCGTACAAAGGAGCCATTCCAATCTCGAATGAGCACCCCCACTTGTCTAACTCCCTCGGGTCTAATTCCTGCATCAACATTCACCTTATACCAATTCCTTTCTGGGGGGCGCCAACAGTGGGCTTGGTCCTGTATATTAGCTATCGACGGGGAGTTTGCCTGAATATAGTTATTCCAAAGACGCAAGCTTGCCTCCCAAAGCCCACCAAAATCAAGCATCATTTTTGAGTTAAAAACCAGATGGTTTCTTGCCTTCCAAATGCTCCACAAACAGGTCATACATCTGCTGTGATTGAGGACATCCATCGGGGATAAGAGTTCTATAATATTCTCCTCAAAACGTGTTGAAGTGTGTATTGGTAAAGTGGTCCCTGCAATATGCCAAAAATTCTTAGTCACAGAACACCCAAAGAAAACATGAGATACCATTTCAGAAACTTCCCTGCAGAAGGGGCATATATCCTCGATGTCAATGCCCCTTCTTACTAGATTAGCTTGCACTGGGAGGTTGTTGTCAATTGCTCTCCACAGGAACATCTTAATGCGAGGTAGATTGAGCACATTCTAGCAGAGTTTCCAGAGATTTTCATTCGGGGTCGGCGCAGTAGCTAGAGAGGAAAGGGACCACCAAGTATTAAAATTAACATAATAGCCACTTCGAACAGTATACTCGCCATTAGGAGTATGCCTCCATCTTAGAGTGTCTAAAGGTCTTCTGATGCTAAGACAGATAGATTTGATACGATGAACATCCTCCTCTTCAAACAGAAATGTAAGCTTGCTTTCATCCCATCTACCCGTATCTTCATCAATTAAGTCGCTCACAAATTGCAGTGCATCAGCTCCTGGATGAATATATTTAGGACAGCCATCGTCAGTTCCAGGAAGCCACCTATCATGCCAGATACGAATATTTCTTCCCGATCTTACTCTCCATTCTATGCCTTGTCTAAGTAGTTGCAACCCAGTTAGTATACTACACCAAGTATAGCTCATCGAGTGGCCCTTCCTCAATTCAAGCAACGGGATTCTAGGGAAGTATTTTGCCCCCAGAATTTGGACTACCAACAAATTGGATTTATTAGCAATCGCCACCCTTGCTTTACCAACATTGCACAGTTAAAATTGTGAATCTTCCTAAAACCTAGACCTCCTTCTCGCTTTGATCGGCACATTCAATTCCAACTTCTCTAGTGGATCTTATGTTGTGTATCAGTAGAGCCCCAATAGAAATCACATAATAGCTGCTCCATCCGATCACAATTCCCCAACGGGATTTCGAAGCAACTCATAATATATGTGGGAATAGACTACAAGACTAATTTAATAAGAATCTCCCTACCTGCTTTGGAGAGGGTACGTGCTTTCCAGGTTCTGATTTTATCTCTGATGTGGTCCTCCATGTACGAGAAGATCTGTTTTTTTGTTCTGTCAATCATCGTTGGTAGACCAAGGTACGTCTCTTCATTGTTACCCAATCTAACTCCCAAAACTCCACATAGTCTTATGGTCTCCGTCTCCTCAATATTCTGGCTAAATGTTACAGCACTTTTGCTCATATTAATGACTTGTCCCGAGGCCTTTTCATACGCCTCAAGAAGCCTGAGGACATTGTGGAATTCTGTCTCGGAAGCCCTGAAAAATAATACTGAGTCATCAGCAAAGAAAAGGTGTGTAAGAGGGGGTGCCAACCTTGTAATCCGGATCCCATGTAAAATTCCTCTCGTATGAGCATCCATAATCAGGGCTCCCAATCCTTCAGCACAGATCAGGAACAGATATGGCGATAGAGGATCGCCTTGGCGCAAGCCTCTACTAGGAGTAAAGCTCTCTCCCACCGAACCATTAACCTGGACTGTATAGTGCATAGTTCGAACACACCGCATGATCAATTCCACAAAATCACCTCTAAATCCTAATGCCCTCATCATCATCCAAGAAAGGTCCACTCAACTCTGTCATAGGCCTTTTTCATATCCAACTTTAAGGCACAAAAACCTTTCCTACCTTTTGTCTTTTTTTTGAGATAATGGTATGCTTCAAATCCCAACAATGCTATATCAGTGATAAGGCGACCTGGAACAAAAGCACCCTGGTTAACATGTATAATGTCATTTAGCACTAATTTTAGTCTATTGGCTATTGTCTTAGTAATCAATTTCATAATGACATTACACAGGCTAATAGGTCTGAATTCTGTACAAAGCTTAGGGGACTTAACTTTTGGAATGAGGGCAATGATCGTGTCGTTGATGCTTGTTGGGTCCCCTTTATGATTTAAAATAGCCAGAGTATGTTGCAGTACGGCTGGACCAACCACCTTCCAAAACTTTTGATAAAACACAGGTGGCATACCATCTGGACCTGGAGCCTTTGTAGGGTGCATTTGGTGTAGAGCTTCGACGATTTCCTTCTCAGTGTAAGGCATTCCCAGACTCACATTCATGTCACTGGTGACTTTTGCTTGAACTTTAGTCATGATGTCTTCCTCTTGTGAACAACCCGTCGAGGTAAATAAGGAGCAATAAAAGTTGCGGAAAGCTTCTCCTATTTGTCTTGGATCGCACATTTTCTGCCCATCTTCTCCTTGAATTTCAGAGATCCAGTTTCTTTCATGGTGGCACTTAGCTTTAATATGGAAGAATTTTGTATTCTGATCTCCCTATTTAAGCCAGTCAACTCGGGATCTTTGTGCCCACATGAATTCTTCTCTTTCCAAGATTTCCTCCCTTTCCCCTAGGCAAGCTTGTAACTGAGCCTTAGAAGTTATTGTGGGTTGCCCCGTTTGTAAAGCCATGATTTCTTTCTCCAAAGCGTGGTTTTTCCTTGTCACATTGCCAAAGATGTGCTTATCCCAAACAGTCAGTTCTTCTTTGCATCCTTGGAGGCGTTCATTTATGTTCCGCGCTTCTAAATTAGGATTCTACTCTGTAGTTATGATTGATTGAATGGCCTCATGTCTCATCCACATAGTCTCAAATCTGAAACGTTTCACCCTACTAGGTTCCTCATACTGCCGGATATAGCACAGGAGAGGTGAATGGTCGGACCTAATCCGTGGCCTTGCATCAATGTATGAACTAGGGAACCGGTCCAGCCAAGAGTCGTTGGCAACTCCTCTGTCAAGCTTGCATTCCACTGAGTAATTATCCTCTTGTCTGTTCCACCATGTGTAATGTAACCCAACTTGGTTCACCTCTCTCAATCTGCAGAAGCTAAGAGCATTTGAAAAAGCTTTCATTCTAGCAGCTGATATGGTCCGTCCTCCACGCTTTTCAGTCATAGACAAGATTTCGTTGAAATCGCCAATACACAGCCATGGAAGGGGTGGCTCTTCATTTAGGAGACGGAGGAGATCCCACGAGTTTGATTTTTCCCTTTCAGCCAGCCATCCATAGAATCCAGTTAAACGCCAAGAACAATCATCAGTAATCCTAACATCAATGTGGTGGAGTGACAGTGAAAGCAAAGTGATGTTCATCGATCTTCTCCAAACTAAAAGTAAACCACCGCTTCTTGCCCGTCCCTCCCCTGTACATGACACAAAAACACCACACTCAAAACCCATTCTCCACTTCAACTCTTCCGCTTCAGAACTCTTTAGCCTCGTCTCAGACAAAAACACCACTTGGGGATTGCAGGCTTTTGCTAGCCTGCTAAGCTGACAAACTGTACGTGAGTTCCCCAAACTACGACAGTTCTAACAGAGGACATTCATTGGGCCGGACGGGGCTGGTCCCCAGCCTCCGTCTGAATATGAGAAAACTCCATCCTCTCTGAAGCATGGCGACGCTTGCTAACATGAGAGTCTGGATCCTCCTCTTGGGTTTGCCTCTCTCTTTTAGTGTTTACCTTTCCCTGCTAATCTATCCCCGTCGATGTTAAGGGGACATTCTGCCTATCAAGTCTCCTCCATGTCCCCGTGATGTTGAGCTCATTTTCGTCATTTACTATAGGTTCCTCCTTTCTGGTGTGATTCCTCGAAACCTCGTCAATCAATTCCCTCTCTTTTGCCGGGGGTGGTATGTTCATATATACTACTTCTGGATCTCTGTTTTTCCCATGCCTCGTCTGTTGTTTCTCTTTACCCTGCTTGGTCAAGACAGATGCCTCCTGGCTGGTAGAACCCTTATCCCCCTTAAGCCTATCACTGTTAGTCTGGTTAAATAAACATCGCCGAGGAGGCGGGATATATACTGACTTCGGCAAAAGTGTATGTTGATAAGCTCCTTCCAGCTGAGTTTGTTGTGCTCCAGGGAGTCCGATAGCAGCTACTGCTGATTGTACAGCTTCCATGATCATCTCTGGCACTGCGGGTATATTTATCGCCTTAACCTGTTCTTCCATCATGGGGTCGTTGGTTGGCTGAGTCATATGGAGACTCCCTTTCCGGTCTTTATGATTCAGGTCTTCTCTCATTGACGTGCCAGCACTTGTTGAGTTAAACTTACCACAGTCCTCTTTCTTCTCCCTGCCCCCATCAACAAGACGACGAGGCTTGTAAGGAGATGCACGGAGCCAATCTCCATAGCTATTAGTCTGGATTCTATCCGGCACATCCTCAGAGGCAAGCTCACATTCTCTTTCAAAGTGCCCAAGACATCCACATCTATAGCAAAAAGCTGACAATCTTTCAAGTGTAAAGAAGACAGAGACCATAACTCCTCTCATAAACTTAAGTTTCTTTCTTTTCGATAAGGCATTGCGAACATCTAGCCGTACTCTCACCCTCATATACCTTCCTTTCGTAGACATTGTGGAGTCCCATGACAGAAATTCCCCTAGCAAGTTACCAATCAGCCTAGCCATGCTCTCGTTATAACCTCCTAAAAGGAGATCATACACTCTGACCCAAAATGGAACGTAGAACAAATCGACGGTTAAGGGCTGTACCGTGTTATTCAGTTCTTGTAAGAGCACCACCTGTTTGTCGAAATGCCAGGGTTGGTCAGCCAAAACCTTTTCCATGTCTCGGCGCTCCGCAAAGGTGAAAAGAAACCGATTCACAGCTATTTCCGTGATTTCAACCCCACTCTTAGGGAGAAATAGAGAAAAAAAAGAAATGGCAAATTCATAAACTGTCAAATTTTATTTGAATTAGACAATTCGAAATACATATTTAAATCTTATCGAGTTGAGTTCAACAAACTAGAAATTATGGTGACGGTTACCTTAATCTCAGACTTGAAAAATAAAGCTTGGACTTGCCACTGTAACGAATCCAGGAAGCAATATCATTGGTTCACAAGGTTTTGTTAAGAAATGAGAATCAAGGAAAGAATATCCAGAAAATACACAATTTTTCCAATTAACTGGATTATTTGATTTGGTGGATCGGATATCGGATCAAAAATTTAACTCGTACGTGAACGAATTCATTTTCAGATGAGCCGGATTGAATTTGAATTAAAAATTTATAAATCGAAAAAAAAATTGATACGATAAAATTCATGATGACCGCTATAGTACATAGTGAGACCCTATGTTCTTCGACTTTTTCATCATTTATGCAATCAAGCGTAGTACTACTAAATGAAAAAAATAGGATCAAATTTAAATGATAATTCCCTGAAACTAAATTACTAAAATTATAATTTGTATTGAATTCTTCCAAAGACAAATATATTTTTTTATAGAAGCGAACAAATTAAATACAAATTAAGTATAATTCATAGCTAATTCTACACTTATTTTTGTATTTTTATTCAGTTGACCAATCAAAATTTAATACAACTTTTTAGAGATGGAATACTATCGATTAACCATCTCTTTGAATCCCTATGGTCCACCGTAGACTGTTGTCACAACCTAAATCTGGATCGCTGACACGGTACTGGATCACACTCCCTAAACCAAGGAGCCGTGGTCCAACTAACCTCAGACATACGTATGCAAACCATAACTGCATAAATATAATTCAAATGCGGAAGCGTAAAACCGTAATATATATATATACATCACAAGTATTTTTATAAAATTCTAAAGTCTAAACACAAAGTCCTACAATATGTATAACTGAGCGACTCTTCTAAGATCACAGAAGGAGTACCATCTAAAGACTCCGAGAAACACGAAAGAAGACGACAGTTTCACACAAAGAACAAACCAAACTCTTCGGACGCCCAAGTAGAACTTCTAGTTCTCGTCACCTGTGGAGAAGGGGCTAAGCACTTGGAAGTACTTAGTAGAGGATATTAAAACTAACATATAATTAACTAACCAACCACATACAAAGAATCAAATTCATGCATAGACAATTTGTACGAAATTAACATTTAGCATTTCACAAGTAATTCAATCATAACCCAATGACGAATTCACAAATCAACAATAGACACATTCTGACTCCAAAGTGGTATCGCGAATGCCATAACATGGATGGACTTCGATAGGTCTAGATCATGTCACTCCCTCTCATAACACTGGGATACCATATCTTATATCACTTTTATAATCAAACCCTGCCATCCATATCATAATCGTACCAAATCCAATGTATCCCCAAAAATATGTGCACATGTGCCAACATTCTCAGTTGGTCACGGGTAGACCTCATCGTCCGTCATCTCATAAATTGACTCACATATATTAGTCGCGAGTTCATAATTATCAAAATCATAACCTCATAATCCTAAAAGACTCATAATTTCCAAAATCATGCATAAAAAAAATTATCAAAGCACATAAATCAAAGACTCACATACACAATTCATCAAATCACAACATGTTCATCATATCAAAGCATAAATACAAATTTATAACAAACAATGTTAGTCAACACAAAGGTTAGGGATAATATCACCCTACCTTATACCAAGTTCCACAATCACTCCTAAGGGTCTCCGTATGACGTCTCACGTCCCTCAATACGTGGACTCCACAAGGTGATCAACTAATCAAATAAAGCAACCTTCTATCATTCACAACTTCTCAAACATGAAGAAATATGGAAAATCTACACCTAAGTCCCTAAATATCAAACCCTCTCACCAAGTCTCTAAAACATGCATAATACTCTTCTAATCCATTATCAAAGCATAGTCATTAACTATGATCATCAAATTACTATCCAAACCTTCAACATACCTTAAACTCCAATAATCCATAATCTCAAAAGTTGCTCAATCATCACAAGCTTACACGAATTTAAAGGTATGCACTAGATCTACTCTTATTTTTAATAAACTTTAATCTAAAACTTACTTACCAATCTCCAAAACCAAGATTTTCTCTTTCTCCTTCTCTTCTCCTTCTTCTCCCTTTTTTCTCTCTTCTAAGGCTTCAAGATATTTGGTGGGTTGAATGGGATAGATTTTTTATTTTTGGAAGGTGGGTTTTTATAGGTTTTACTAAGTTGGAGGGGCAAAATGGTCCAAAAATATGACATTCCTGGGTAGCCCAGCATCCGCTGACCCCCTAGTATTCGCTGGGAAATTCTCTGAAACCCCCCAGCATCCGCTGGGTTAGGCCAGTGTACACTGGGTCCTAAAATTTTGAATTTCACAAAACTCAGCAAAGTTGTAGATCTAGGTCTTAAGGTTCTACTAGTCTTAGAATCATTCAATTTGGAGTTTGTATGAGAAAGTTATGATTTTTCTACCAAAAATTAACGAACTAAGCCTATCATTCCTAAACCGATCGTAATCCACTCAAAACTCCAAAACTTGATCTAAAATCATCAAACTCATATCAACAAAGTTGTACATATATGTATTATAGACATACAAGACTTGGAATCATCCAAATTAGAGTCCACACAAAAAAATTATGCCTATTTCCCCAAAGGTCGACAAATTTAACCAACACGGTTTGAGAACCGATTGACGTAAAATAACCAAAGGTCGGACCAAGCGATCATAACTAAGACAAAGTTAATAAGAGTCATAACAATCATATTATTGATATTCAGGTAAGTGGTACCTAATTCACTTTTAATATCAAAGAAAATCTTATATATGAGATATTCTCTACTACAAGGTAATATTTACTTACAATATTCTTGCTTGCTCTTGTAGAATCTTCGAATGCAATGAAGAAGTGCTCCCATTTCAACAACCGCGCAAAAAAAACACAGCTTTCTGTTCTTGCATCTCTTTGTAAGGTTAGGGAAGAAGAGAGGAGAGGACTTCGTGAGTTTTCTGGCAATTCAGCTTCTGTTGTTGTCATTTGAGAATAAACTGCCAAAGTGCCACTAAATCAATCAAAATACCCTAGCTCAACACAATTAAAAAGAAATACAACATGACTGGAGCGGTCTATTACCTTCGACTTTGTCATCGTTATCAAAAGTATCTCAGGCTTCGCCTTTCTTAAGGAGCTTCTTCTTCAGTCCCTGGTTTTATGTTTTTATGTTACTAGAGGAAAAAGGAAGTTGTTGAAGGAGGAGGAGGATGGACGAATGGCAGAGGAGGATGACAGAGGTTGGATGGCCAGCGGAGGAGGACGACATAGGAGGCCAGCTTGGAGGAGGACAGAGGATAAACGGTCGACAGAGGAGGATGATGGACAAGAGGCAGAGGAGGACAGAGGAAGTCGGCTTAGAGGAGGATGATCGACTAAGAGGAGAAAGATGGAGGAGGTCGGCAATAGAGGAGATCGACGAAGGAGGAAGTCAGAGCTACGACCAAATGGAAAGAGAAATACGGAGGAGGTTTGAGGAGAAGGTAGAGTTTACAAAGAAAAGGAAAAGAAAGTGACGACTTAGAAATAGAATAAATAATGTATTTTTTTGTGAGATTCTCCTAATTATTATAGATTTTGTTTGTGGAGAGAGAGTAAATGAATTTATTTATTTTTTACAATTTTTTACGAAAAAGTTACAAATTTCCTTGATAATTTTTGAATTATCAAATCTAATTTTTTTTAAAAAAAGTTAGATCCAGTTTGCTTATGGAGACTAAATTGTACTCTCCACTAAATCCAAATTCCATCTATATAACCTAGGACAAAAATTGTGATTAAAAGAAAATTAAAAATAATAATTTAATTTTACATTTTTATTAATAGAAACAAATAGATTAGATTAAATTAGAAAATGCGGTTGATTTGAAACGAGCTTGGCATATTAGAGAAGAAGACATCAACTAGGTAGGGGAGTGGGGGACAGACACAGGGTGAGCCGAGATGAAAGGAAGAAAAGAGACTGAGTATGATCCGACCAAAAAAAGAAAGAAAAGAGTGGTCCCTAGCGAATGCCCAGTTGACGTGGCCGTTCATAAGTAAGTAATTCTCACATACAGGAATAAATAATCTCTCCTGATTCTATAGGTCTCCGGTCGAGATTGTTTCTGCGTTCTTGTTTGACAAACTGTACCTATTTCATGAGTGTAATAATATCAGTTATTTCCCCTAAAAAATAATGATCTCTCTGATTCTGTGGGCCCCAATGATCGGTTAACAGGGCGATAACGTGGCCGTACAATCCAGGATGGACGAGGACGAGCAGGAGAGATCATTATTTTTTAGGGAGAGAGAGAGAGAGAGAGAGAGAGAGAGAGAGAGAGTGACACACTTAGTATGTTCCTTTTCCGATTCTAGCCCTTTTTTATTTTATTTTCTTTTCATTGAAACCGTTCAGAATCCATATTTCAATTTATCTAATAAATTGATTAAAATTTAATTTTTCAAAATATTGGAATTCGACAAAGCAGAATTCGCGGCTAAGCTCACACATGAAAATAAATCTCGGAGTTGCGACTATAACAAATCATGAGGCAATATCACCTCGGGGTTTTTTTTTTTTGTGTCACTATTCACCATATTTTATCAAATTGGTGTCCAACCACGAATTTTATAAATCTGGTGTCCACGTTGGACATTCGGGATTTTTTGCCGCCTACCGAGCCAGTAGGCGGGATTTCAATCCGCCTATACCAATAGGCGGGAAAAAGAAACGCTTTCAATAAGCGGGCCAAAACCCCGCCTATTGGTATAGGCGGCTTGAAATCCCGCCTACTGGTCCATTAGGCGGGACTAAAGCCCGCCTACCGGTTCTGGCTTTTTTAAATGCAGAGTCGGGATTTTTTCCCGACAGAACCCACACCCACCCCGAAAATTTCACACACCAGACGCACCCCCCGCCCCCACACCACCACGAACCGGTCATTCCGGTCGCACCCACCGCCGGCGGCCACCCCGGACACCCACCCCGGTCCTCCTCCTCCTCCTCATATATAGGTATGTTGAATTTGGTTTAGGATTTAGTTAGTTTAGGGTTTGGTTGATTTTTGGGAATTAGGGTTTGTGAATTTGAATCGGTTTATGAATTGGAATCGGATTGTGAATTGTGAATTGGAATTGTTGATTGGAATTGTTGGTTGTGAATTGGAATTAGTGATTATGAATTTAAATTGTGAATTATGAATTGGAATTGTTGATTGTGAATTGGAATTAGTGATTATGAATTAAAATTGTGAATTGGTGATGGTGAATTGAATTAAAATTTTGTTGTGAATTGTAAATTAGAATTGTTGATTAGAATTGTTGAATTTATTCTTGAATGCGGATTTGAAATTTGTATGCGGAATTGAACTTGCGAAAATGGGTTTGAATTGTTGAGTGTAGATTTAATTTTTCTAAATGTGAATTTGATTTATTGAAAAATATTAAGTTGATTTATTGAAAGATATAAAGTTGATTTATTGAAAAATATTAAAGTGATTTATTGTAAAATATTAATTTGATTTATTGAAAAATAAGAATATGATTTATTGAAAAATATTAAAGTGATTTATTGTAAAATATAAATTTGATTTATTGAAAAATATTAATATGATTTATTGAAAAATAATAATTTGATATATTGAAGAATATTAATTTGATATATTGAAGAATATTAATTTGATATATTGAAGAATATTAATTTTATTTAATGAAAAATGTTAATTTAATTTATTGAAAAATATTAATTTGAATTTCATATCTTGAAGGTGGATTTGAGTTATTGGAAGTGAATGTGAATTTTTTTTATGTGAAATTGATTTGTTCCTTGAATTTGTTTTTTTGTTTAACAATTGATAGATTATGTGGATTTAATACTAATTTTAGCATAGTTTCAATATTAATTTTAGCTTTAGGTTATGTAATATATTTGGTGTGTACTTTGTAGTTTATTAATTTTTATGTCTTATGTGTATTAAATTAATTATGTTTATTTATTAATATATTCAGGTATGGCGTCATCACAGCAGTACGGAGACCCTTTGGGTGATGGAGGTCCTGCTGACCGGACTCTTTTGAAGCGGCAAGATGTGCATCGGTCACAGGCTGTTTGGAACGCCGAGGGTGGCCGTGGATCGGGAATTATCTGCACAACAGTCTGGTCTTCTGGTGGTACCCAGTATGCAGGATTTCCTAATGGTACAAATAAGTGCTGATAACACATTTGTGTGCTCTCCAGACGATAGTATCGGTCAACATATACTCTGTAGTCGGGTATGCCCATCTTGATACAACAAGCCATTGCATGCGAACACGGATAGTGAAATGCCTGAAACTTGCCACATTGACATATTCCTCTGTTCATTTGCACCCGATGTGTTTTTCTACCTTTTCCCGTCCGTCGTGATGGTCCAGTGAATACAGAAAAATCCCATAGTTGTTGGTTAGATATTGTGACAGTATGGCCTTCAGCTTTCTTCTCCCATTTTTCCAACTTGGCACGGAGCTTACTGAACAATATTATCTCGCCAGGAACACACTCTTCAATACACTGTGTCGCTCTCTTCTGAAAATATTGCGTCATTTGTGCATAAATTTCTGCAATCACTGCAGTTACTGGAAGCCGCCGTGCTCTTTTAAAAACTTTGTTGACACATTCACCAATATTTGTCGTCATATGACCCCATCGACGTCCACCGTCAAGAGCTAAACTCCATTTTTCCGGTTCGTTATCAATCATCCACTGATAGACCTCTGCATCAACATTGCTAACATCTCTTAAATACGCATACAACTTATGCGGTTGGGCTTGCATTCCTGCACGCATTATATTTGATGTGATATTATGTTAGATTATCAACTAGCATAAAAATAGATAAAAGGTCATCGGATTAAAATGTTAGTACCTGCTATCTTCATTACATTCTTCATTGCAGGGTTCTTGAACTTTTGGTTGAGATTACTAGCAATGTGTCTCAAACAATAACGATGGCAGGCATCCATACGTTGTCCCCAACCATATGCATCCGTCATTGCCTTTATTATACCCGGGTGTCTATCAGAAACAACACATATTCCTCATCGGTTTTTGGCAACGTGCAACCTTACTTGTTGCATAAACCATGGCCAACTGTCAGTATTCTCTGCTTCGACAATAGCAAACGCAATCGGCAATATGGCAGTATTACCATCAATAGCAATAGCGATCAATAAGGTATGTTTGAATCTTCCAGTCAAGAACGTGCCATCAACCTCGATAACAGGCATGCAGTGCTTAAAGGCTTCGATGCAAGGCTTGAAAGCCCAAAAAACTCGACGATACATCTTTACTCCAGGTGGAAATGGTTCAGTGTAATAGTCTACGCCGGGCTGTCCATGGTAAAATTCCCATTGAACCACAGTTCCAGGGTTACTTGCTTGACATGCGGCAAACCATTGCAGTAACATAGAGTAAGATTCTTCCCAACCTCCCCATAATAGCTTGAACGCCTTGTCTCTTGCCCCCCAAGTCTTTGCATACGTAGGAAAATAATTCAAGCAACCATGCAGCTCATGACGCAACGACTTGATAGAAACATTTGGTTCGTCTGCTACTCTATGTGTAATCATCTGTGCTATGTAGTCTGCTGATAGTTGTCGATGATCTAGTGTATCCCGAATACGACCACATGTATGGGGGTGGTTGTGTTTCACAATTTTCCAATGATTGAACAATGCATCTCTTCCATCCTGTGAAACACGTATCTTCCACTGGCACTTATCTTTGACCTTTTTCCTACATTCCACGGCAAAAGTAGTCGGCCTAGATTCCTTAACGACGTACTCTCGGCCCTCTGCCATAGAGTAAGCTTTTATCTCCCGCATGGCTTCATTTTTTGTTTTCCAAATGCTGCCTTCTTTCAGAAGCCCACAACAACTACTAGAATAATCTTCGTAACCCCATTGATCAGCATATACTGTCATGTCTGCATTTTTTTCATGCACAGGAACGGAAAGCTGTGCTAACCAAGGTGATTCTTCTACCTGGTCCAGATGAAATCCTCCTTCTTCACTTTTCTCGTCGTCCTCCTCCTCTTCTTCCTCGTCTGGTTCTTCTTCTGACTCCTCTTCTTCTTCGTCATATTCCGAGTCCAAGTTATTGCTTGCATATGGAGTACTTGGGTCGAAGCCCAAGTTAGCTTCTTCTACCTCCTCTTCTAGTTCTTCTTCTGCCTCCTCTTCTTCTTCGTCGTATTCCTCACGTGTTCTCTTCTCCACAAATATGTCCATTGCTATTTCCCTCGCGTCTACCCCATATAAATTGACCATGGTCTGAACCATTTTCCCAACATCTCTGTCATGCTTAATCCTCACTGGCCGAAATATTCCTGAACCTACGGGACATCTGAATAACAAATCATCTAGTTCTTCATTTTCATCAAAATAAATCTTTTCAACAACTTTTCGTTGTAACCGCTCGTAAGTTAACATATTTTGGTGAAACTTCAGCCTCGCTTCACTTCCTCCTTCGTACTCAACACCAGTAAGCCTATTTTCCACCATTTCTCCACCGTACAACACTCTAATCCGAACAGTTCGGCAAGACATTTTAGATCTACATACAAAAATTTATAAATATTTTAAACATGCCGATTTTATTCAACAAGTGGCATCATTTCGACCAATGATCAAACTAATTAAAATTTTTATACTAAAGGATCAACAAGTCTAAATTATAAAATAAAATTTTTAACCCAAATTAACTTAAATTCAAATGACAGTCATAATCATTTTTTGAATTTCAAAGTTCAACATTATCAATAACGACGAGTAAACAAATCTAAACTAACAACAACCATTATTAATCGATTATCAAGCTTAATCACCATTAATGATAATAAAGTACACTAGTTTTTCAAAATTCACAAAATTAGTATCAACGGTTCAACAAATCATAAACAACAACAACTATTATTAATCGATTATCAACTTTAACCATTACCATTAACGATAACTATGTACACTAATCTGTCCTAATTATCGAATTTAATAACAACGATTCAACAAATCTAAACTATCAACAACTATTCTTAAATGATTATCAAGTTTCAACAATTACAATTAACTATACAATTAACACAAAATTAATAACAACGGTTCAAAATTTCATAAACTAAGTATATCGACATAAGCTAAATGTAATTACTTACCTCTTTGAAGCTTGAATCCGTGCACAAAATGCGCTTCAAACCTCGGAAATCTCGGATTTTGTGGGTATTTTTTCGGTTTCTTACTTCCTGCCTCGTTCTTCTGAGGCAATATTCTTATACAGAATTTTGGACCAATAGACGGGATTTTTCCCCGCCTATTGGTGGATAAGAGAATCACAGAACCGAATTCGCCCGTGAATCCCAGATTTTGTGTCGGAGACCTGGATAACCGGTAGGCGGGCTTTAGTCCCGCCTAATGGACCAGTAGGCGAGATTTCAAGCCGCCTATACCAATAGGCGGGGTTTTGGCCCGCTTATTGAAAGCGTTTCTTTTTCCCGCCTATTGGTATAGGCGGATTGAAATCCCGCCTACTGGCTCGGTAGGCGGCAAAAAATCCCGAATGTCCAACGTGGACACCAGATTTATAAAATTCGTGGTTGGACACCAATTTGATAAAATATGGTGAATAGTGACAACAAAAAAAAAAAACCCTCACCTCGAAGGACCAAGGCAACCCGAGGAAACTAATCTTGGTTCACAAGGTTTTTGTTTAGGAAATGAAGATCAAGGAGCTAAACTTGTTTACTTGTGCGTTTATAACAAATGAGGTTGAATTCAAATTATCATTCTTTGCATTTGAATAATTAAATTTAAATTTGTATTGAATTGATCTTAGGAAAAATTTTAAATTTTAAATAATCGAATTGAATCAAATTTAAATTAGATCCAATTTATTGTCACTCATGTTCGAACAATTTTACGATTGACCAAATGACAAATACATCTTTTTGACTATTAAGTTAATTTAATTTAGTGTGAAAATATATTTTAAATTTTTAGATACATCAATGTCATAATTTATTTGGCGTAGTCACAAGTTGGTAAACGGCTTAGCATGATGAAATGACGCAATTCTATTCTTAATAGTTTTGAAAATTTTACTTTTAAGGCAAAAGTTATTCACTTCTGATTTTATTTTTGGATAAATTATTCTCAACTTTTTAGCTTATGTCTTTATTTGTGATAGAATTTTTAGTTTATCGGAATTTGATTTATGGTTTTTACTCTATAATGAAATATTGGTTTGAGATTACTGACCGCAAACATCAATATTTTTTTGTTTTTGTTATGTAATTGACCACCCTTAAACAATAAAAAATTTATTATTTGAAAAAAATTGAAATTGACATTTTTTAAATTATTTGAAATTTATTGTTATAAGGACGACAGAGACATGTTGTTGAACGAATTGTTATTAATTCTGGATAAAAATTATCTATTTCAAATAATATCAATATGTTGAATTATAATATGATGTGGAGACTATCCTTGACTTTGGTTTGTTTGGTGTTAGTTTATTAGACTTTATTATGTTCAATGCATCTATTTTGATAGGAGGAGAAGTGTTCCCTTCCTTTTTTCGAACGCAACAAAACAAATCATTGTATATGAACCTTTTCGAACGTTTTGGTATTAAGCATGGTTAAGGTAATCGTAAACACCCAGGGTTGATACGTTAAATATCCTTAGGTACAACTTAATTAATTAGTCTATGTTCGAATAACTAATAGTTTCATCAAACAAACAAAAAAAGTAATTGGATTCTTGTGTATAACCTATGACGGAAATTGTAATTAAATTAACATTAGAAAAATATCAATTTAATTTCACATTTTTATTAATAGAAACAAATAGATTAGATTAGAAAATACTCATAACCTTGTTGGTGTGTTGTTGGGGAAGGCGGCTGATTTGGAAATGAGCTTGGTATATGTAAAAAAGAAGACGTCAACTAGGTAGGGGTGTGGTGTGGGAGGTGAAAGGAAGAAAAAGAGTGGTACCCAGCGAATGTCCTTCATAGTAAGTAATTCCCACTCCGGGAATAAATCATCTCTGTGATTCTGTGGGCCCCAATGATCGGTTAACGGGGATAAGACGTGGCCGTACAATCCAAGGATGGACGAGGACGAGCAGGATGCTGCTCCTGCAGGCTGGCTGGCTGTTAAGTATAAGTTGATAACTGAATAGATAGAGAGAGAGAGAGAGAGAGAGAGAGAGAGAGAGAGAGAGAGAGAGAGAGAGAGAGAG
>SOPF01023561.1:2854-17311 GCA_012979155.1 Hypericum perforatum
TTCTCATCCCTGGAACCTTCGAGCGAACGCTGGGGCTTCGAGCGATCGCTGGCTCGCACTAACTCCTCCACACTTTGATGATTCTTCTTACGATGGCTCTGATTCTTGTCCCGCTTGTCTATCCTTCCGAATCCTACAAAACACACAAAATCTATGAATTTCCACTATCAACTCAACATAATCAATAATACTAAAAAGACGTACGACACATGACTTGAATTACTCTAAACTATAGCTAAAACATATCAAATCTATTGTGAATGTGACATGTATTTCCGTACACATCATCTTCCGTACCACATAAGGGGCAAAGACAGTCCCACAGCTGTAATTGATGTGCTCGGATTAGCCTGTCCCTTGTTGGTAATTTTTCTTGTAGAGCCATGCAAAGGAAGCACTCAACTTTTGAAGGAATGAGCCTTGACCATACTCTACTCAACTCGGCCGCAAGAGGATTAATGGATGCTGTTGGGGCAGTTAACTTGTTGCGGAAATCCTACACAGAGAAAACACCTTGTGTCGAGCCTGTCCAGATAACCATGTCCAGCTTGTCGATTGGCGACAATGGAGAGATGGCTAGCCATAGGGCCACTTCTGCCTCTTCCTCCCATGCATAAAGTGGCCTTCGCCATGATAGTAGCCAATCCCAGGCGGAACCTTCCAACAAGTCGTAATCCCTAAACCCTGATACTCAAATCCTGTAGGTAAGTGTGTGTAACCTACGACCAGGAAAGGATGACTTTGGATTTAGATCTTGGATGAGGCCACAGTTTTACCGTGTGCCTTTAAACTCTTATTAACCCGCCTATATGTTTCAGGCCTTCGTGGGTAATAGAGCTCCTAAGGTATAACGCCCAAACTCATGAATAATAGGAAGCACTATTGAACACCTTTCGAACCTTAGGCAGTCTTAGAACTCTGACACTTATGCGGGACATACAACTATGAACTAAGAGGGAGAAGTATATAGCTCAGGAAGAGTGTGAGCTTGGGATGATTTGGAATGTTGGATAAAGGCTCCTTATATAGGCAACCAAGACCTTCCAATAGTTATAATCAATGGCTAGCATTCATTCCCACCAACTCAAATCAATGGCTGGGATTCATTCCTACCAAACTCAAATCAATGGCTGGGATTTATTCCCACCAAACTCAAATCAATTTTTCCCATTCACCCATATTTCCTAATTCTCTAAAAATCCCCCACATGAATGCAAAAATGGCCTATGCTCTAAGCCTACCAAAGCTACATGCAAATTGGAGTTCTACGAGAGTTTGTTGCATCAAGATAAGTAGTTGAAAGCCTTGCCTTGAACCTTCCTTAGTAAAATACCTTCGGATATACTTGCCATTCAGTGGACACGATGCCTTGAACTATATGGTTTTTATGTATACCAAAACAAAAGTACTAACATAACTTATTCTCAAACTACTACTCGGTTCTTTTGTTGTTGTCCATTTTGGCCCTGGACTGCCTTGGAAACTTCATCGAATGCTCTAGAGATTTAGCCATTAACTCATCTCATAGAAGCGACCCCTTCACATTCAATATAGGTGATCTCTTATAAAGAGTATCCTGCCATACTCTACTTATATACTCAAAGTATAAGGATCATTAAAAGCTTAAAGCTTAACCTTCTCATGGACAGGTCTATTACTTTCTCATCATAGGAATAGTTAGGAAACTTAACTTCCTGAGTACTTTTGGTTGACCATAACCTCATAATTCGGTTGTCCCATTGAACCTGCAGATTGGAGTTTACAATCCAGGTTGGGTTTCCATCATGGGGCAAGGTCATCTTATGGGCTTTAATCCCATTTCTCTCAATGAAATCTCAACTTGGTTTCTCGTTAGACCTTTTGTTAATGGATCCGCAATATTCTCTTTAGACTTCACATAATCTAAAGTTATGATGCCCGTTCTTAATAACGTTCTCACGAATTCATGTCTACGACGTATGTGTCTGGACTTTCCATTATACATATTATTTTGTGCTCTTCCAATAGCTGACTGACTATCACAGTGTACGCTTATTGGGGGCATTGGTTTTGTCCACGCTGGAATATCTTCCAAAAAACTTTAAAGCCAATCTGCCTCCTCAGTTGCCAGATCTAATGCTATGAATTCTGATTCTATAGTTGATCTAGCAATAAAAGTTTGCTTGTATGATCTCCACAAGATCGCTACCCCTCCAATAACAAAAATATATCCACTTATGGATTTTATGTTCTTGGAGTACGAGATCCAATTTGTATCTGAATATCCTTCACGAACAGCTGGATGTCTTGTATAGTGTAATCCATAGTTAGTTGTATACCTTAGGTATCTAAGGACTCTAACTACTGCTTTCTAATGCTCTTCATTGGGATTACTTGTATACCTTGATAACTTATTTACTGAGTTTGCAATGTCTGGTCTAGTACAGTCCATGAGATACATTAAACTGCCTATAACTTTTGAATAATATAATTATTGCACAATATCTCCGCAATTTTTACAAAGACTTGACACCACCTCCATTGGTGTTCTTGCGATGACATTGCTTCTCTTATCAAATTTGTCTAGTATTTTTTTGACATAATGACTTTGGGAAAGAGCATAACCATCTAAAGTCTTGGCAATTTTCATCCCAAGTATTATGTTAGCTTTTCCTAAGTCTTTCATGTCAAAATTTCTCGACAACATTCTCTTGGTAATTTGATATTATCATTATTACCCACAATCAACATGTCATCTACGTAGAGACATACTATCAGATAGTCCTTTTGATCTC
This sequence comes from Hypericum perforatum, assembly GCA_012979155.1. Taxonomy (NCBI): domain Eukaryota; kingdom Viridiplantae; phylum Streptophyta; class Magnoliopsida; order Malpighiales; family Hypericaceae; genus Hypericum; species Hypericum perforatum. The sequence continues at coordinate 5,629 of SOPF01023561.1, forward strand.
CTTTTATGTAGACACATTTATCACATTGATTTACTAAAAATCCATTTAATAGCATGATATTATCAAATTTTTCGTGCCATTATTTAGGTACTTATTTTAATCCATATAAGGATTTTACAAGTTTACACACTATATGTTCTTTACCTGGAACTACAAACCCTTCGGGTTGTTCCATGTATATCTCTTCTCTAAATCTCCATTTAAAAAGGTTGTTTTCACATCCATTTGATGGATCTCTAGGTCAAACAAAGCCGCTAAGACTATAGTTAACCTTATGGAGGTCTTCCTAGAGACAGGAGCATAAGTGTCAAAATAATCAACACCCTCTATTTGCATGTAGCCTTTAACTACAAGTCTAGCCTTGTACTTATCAATAGTACCATCTGATTTCATCTTTCTTTTGAAGATCCAATTATGACCTAGTGGTTTACTACCCGGAGGTAGTTCCACTAATTCCCAGGTGTGATTATGTAAGATAGACTTTATCTCACTATTTATCGCTTCCTTCCAAAAAAATAGAGTCTGTAGAAGACATTGCTTCTTTATATGTTATCAGATCTTGCTCTAACAAGTATGTTAGAAAATCAGATCCAAAGAAATTTTCTTTCCTCGCTCTTTTACTATGCCTAAGTTCTTGAACTTCTTCTTCAAGTTCTTCTCCCCCCATATTTCTCTCACTCTGGTCAACTTGATTATCAACTACTTTATATACTTTATGGGGAAAGCTTTCCTCGAAAAAAGAAGCATCCCTAGCTTCAACGATATTGTTCGGATGAATATCAAAATTATCTAACTTGTGTACTAGAAATTGATATGCTGCACTATCTTGTGCATATCCGATAAATACATAATCCACTATCTTGGGTCCTATCCCCATCCTCTTGTGAAGAGATGGGACTTTAGCCAGACATCCCTAAATTCTCATAAATTTGTAGCTAGGTGCCCGACCTTTTCACAACTCATAAGGTGTTTTATCTAACTTCTTGTGAGGTACTTTATTAAGTACATAGTTTGCTGAAAGCACAGCTTCCCCACACAAGTTCTTAGGTAGTCCAGAATTTGTTAGCATGGCATTCATCATTTTTTTACGAGTAAATTATATCTGGCCCCCTGTGATTTGAGGAATTTAACTCTGGTCCCCCTCATTTGCAATTCTATTAAAAAGCCCTTTTAATATGACAAAATTATACCATTTAGTCCCTGAAACCGGAATTAGAGAATTTTTCGATGAGGCCACTAGAAAAGATAAATATATCCCTACCTAAAAACACTCTCTCTCCTCTTTCTCCTTCCTCTTTTCTCTTCCTCTTCCTCCTCCACCCTCCTCATCCTCCACCCTTCTCCTCCTCTACCCTCCTCCTCCCCTCTCCTCCTTCCTCCTTTCTCTTCCTCTTCTTCCTCCCTTCTCCTCCTCTACCTTCCTCCTCCTCCTCTGCCCTCCTCCTCCCCTATCCTCCTTCCGAAACTTCCTCTCCTCCTTTCTCTTCCTCTTCCTCCTCCCTTCTCCTCCTCTACTTCCCTCATTTCTCTTCCTCTTCCTCCTCCCTTCTCTTCCTCCACCTTCCTCCTCCTCCTCTCTCCTCTCCTCCCTCTAAAACTTCCTCTCCTCCCCTCTCCTCCGCTCTTCTCCTCCTCCTCTCTCCTCCACCTTCTTCCTCCTCCTCCTCCCTCCTCCTCACCTCTCCTCTCTCCTTCCTCCGAAATTTCCCCTCCTCCCCTCTCCTCCGCCCTCCTCCTCTTCCCTTCTCCTCCTACCTCCTCTATTTTTCTCCTTCTCCTCCTTTCTCCTCTTTTCTCCCTCCAAAAGTCCCACTCTCCCTCCCTCCTCCTCTCTCCTCCTCCATTTTCCTCCTCCCTCCTCCTCCTCCCCCTGTTCTTCCCTTCTCCTCTACCTTCCTCTTCCTCATTCTCTTCCTCCTCCTCCTCTCCTCTTCCGGAGAGAGATTTTTTTTTGTTTTTTCGGTCAAGGGTACTTTTATCTTTTCACGAGATCTCTCACCGAAAAATTCTCCAATTCTGGCTTCAGGGACCAAATGGTATAATTTTGTCATACTAAAGGGGTTTTTTAATCGAATTGCAAATGAGGGGGGCCAGAGTTAAATTCTCCAAACCCTAGGGGGTCAGATATAATTTACTCTTTCTTTAAGCGTCCTATTTTTCCTTTCCGCAATTCCATTTTGCTAAGGAGAATAAGGAGTTGTGGTTTGGTGAATAATTCCATTCTCTATTACACACCTGTGTAAATGGAAACTCATATTCACCACCACGATCACTTTGAAGATTTTTTATCTTCTTGCCAAGCTGATTCTCAACTTCATTCTTATATTGAATGAATGATTTTATTGCTTAGTCTTTACTTCATATTAAGTAGACATAACAATAACGAGTACAATTATCGATAAAAATTATGAAATAATTTTTACCTCCTCGCGATTGCACATACTTTAAATCACATACATCGGTATAGATTAAGTCTAACGGTTATGTGCTTTGCTCAATTGAGTGGAATGATGTTGTAGCATATTTTGCTTTAACACAAGTCTCACACTTATGTTTAAAATTAATGTTAAACTTTGGTATTAGGTTTAGTGAAATTAGTCTTTATAAGGATTTGTAGTTCACATGACCTAGTCTACCATGCCATAAATGTAATGAGTCACAAAGATAAGCAAATTTCAACTTCTCATTAGCCTTTTCGGCAACATTCATTACATTATTGCTCGTGCTAGCCTTATTGGCCACACCTACATCAATCTTATCACTAGACTTTGCCTTTGGGCTAAAGTCATTACACTCATCTTGAAAAGATTGTTGGTCAAGTACCTATTCCCAACGAACATTCCTCCCTTGCTCAAGATGACCTTATCAGCCTCAAACATAAGTCGAAAGCCCTTTTTATTGAGCACCACCCCAGAGATTAGATTCTTTTTGATCTCAGGCACATGTAGAACATTGGTCAAGGTTATGTCCTTTCTCGAAGTCATCTTCAGCATGACCGTCCCCTTTTCTTCAACTTTTGAAGTAGCAGAGTTGTCCATATAGCAATTCTCACCATCTACCACTTGATAGGTCTTGAACATCCACTTGTTCGCACAAATATGGCGAGTAGCCCCTGTGTCAACCTACCATTCCTTTGAGTTTCCTCCCACAAGGTTCACCTTGGATACAATAGTCGTGAGGTGCATCTCCTCGAGATCAGAACTCAAGCTAGCTTCTGCCATATTTGCATAAGTGGGCTTCTTCTTCTTCGCCTTGGCTTAGCTCATTGTCTTCTTTCTTTCAGTGGCAAGATGTTTGTAACAATCTTTGGCTCGATGGCCAACCTTGTTACACACATAGCAAGCACCGATAAAGTTCTTGTTTGGAGCAACTCCATTGGGTTCATTTAAATGCTTACATTTATTCCCTTGGGAGCTCTCCAACCTCGACCATATTGGCCTTAGTGACAATACTGCTTGGTTTCTTTTCAACCTTTCGACTATCTTGCACAATGCATAACCTTCGGATAAGATCCTCGAGTGTCATTGTCTTCTTTTTGTGTTTGAGGTACATCTTGAAGTCTTTCCACAATGGTGGTAATTTTTCAATCACCATAGCCACTTGGAGGGCATCATTGATGGTCATCTCCTCTTGTGCGAGCTCATGGAAGATCAATTATAGTATACTCTTCGCATTAATCCACAACACTCCTTCCATCAACCATCCGATAGTCGTGGAAGCGTCCGGCTACGAATTTCTTTGCACCAGCATCATCGACTTTATATTTGTGCTCCAATGATTCCCAAAGATCTTTTGAAGTCTTTTTGGCATAGTACACGCTATAGAGCGTATCATCGAAGGAGCTTAAAATATAGTTGTGACAGAGATAATCCTTGTGTATCCATGTACTATAGATAAGGGTTTGTTGTGGATTACTCACATCCTCCTTCAGTTTCTTCTCCTTGAGAAATCGATCCAAGCTCAAAGCGATTAAGTAGAATAGCATCTTTTGTTGCCATCTCTTGAAGTTTCCACTTTTGAACTTCTCCGTCTTCTCAAGTTGAGGTATATGGCAGTGACATTGGGTTTCTAATATCCGACATTACGGTCTCAGTACTGCTAGCCATCAGTACGGGAACCTCTTCGTTCATGTTGGAGTTGATTGGGTTCACTTCACCAGAGTTATTGCTTTCAGCCATGATGATCACATATCACATTATTATCACAAACAAAGTCGAATTATGATTTGCCAAATATATATAATAAGAGTTTAAGATTGTTGGTACAAATTTGTAAATTTATGAAAATGATAATAATAATACAGTTGATAATATTATTGAGATCAAGCATAGCTGTTAAATATAATAATATCTTAGTACATCAATAACGATCATAGACAGTTGTTAAATATAATGATTTCTTAATATAACGATAGAAGAGTTTTATAGTATGCTCAAGATCAAACTTGTAGGTAAGTGTGTGTAACCTTCAGATAGGAAAGGATGACTTTGGATTTAGATCCTGGACGAGGCCACAGTTTCACCGTGTGCCCTTAAACTCTTATAACATGCCTATATGCTTCAAGCCTTCGTGGGTAATAGAGCTTCTAAGGTACGATGCCCAAACTCGTGAATAATAAAAAAGCACTATTGAATACCTTTCGAACCTTAGGTAGCCTTAGAACTCCGACTTTTATGCAGGACAGAAAACTATAAGCTAAGAGGGATAAAATAAGAGGGAGAAGTAGAGAGCTCAGAAAGAGTGTGAGCTTGGGATGATTTAGAATATTGGATGAAGGCTCCTTATATAGGCAACCAAGACCTTCCAATAGTTATAATTAATGGCTAGCATTCATTCCCACCAAACTCAAATCAATGGCTGGGATTCATTCCCACCAAACTCAAATCAATGGCTGGGATTCATTCCCACCAAACTCAAATATGGGTAAATGGGAAAAATTGATTTAAGTTTGGTGAGAATGAATCCCAACCATTGATTTGAGGTTGGTAGGAATGAATCCCAGCCATTGATTTGAGTTTGGTGGGAATGAATCTCAGCCATTGATTTGAGTTTACTGGGAATGAATGCTAGCCATTGATTGTAACTATTGGAAGAAAGGTCTTGGTTGCCTATATAAGGAGCCTTCATCCAATATTCCAAATTATCCCAAGCTCAGACTCTTCCTGAGCTCTCTACTTCTCCCTCCTTAGTTCATAGTTTTCTGTCCCGCATAAGTGTCGGAGTTTTAAGGCTGCCTAAGGTTCGAAAGGTGTTCAATAGTGCTTTCTATTATTCACAAGTTTAGGCATTGTACCTTGGGAGCTCTATTACCCACGAAGGCCTGAAGCATATGGTGGGTAATAAGAGTTTAAGGGCACATGGTGAAACTGTGGCCTCGTCCAGGATCTAAATCCAAAGTCATCCTTTCCTATCCGAAGGTTACACACACTTACCTATAAGTGTGATCGTGAGCATACTATAAAACTCTTCTATCCTTATATTAAGAAATCATTACATTTAACAATTGTCTATGATCGTTATTGATGTACTAAGATATTATTACATTTAACAGCTGTCTTTGATCTCAGTAATATTATCGACTATATTATTATTATCATTTTCATAAATTTACAAATTTGTACCAACAATCTTAAACTCTTATTATATATATTTGGCAAATCGTAATTTGACTTTGTTTGTGATAATAGTATGATCTGTGATCATCATGGCTGAAAGCAATAACTCTAGTGAAGTGAACCTAACCAACTCCAATGTGAACGAAGAGGTTCTCGTACTGATGGCTAGCAGTACTGAAACCATAATGCCGGGTATTAGAAACCCAATGTCACTATCGTATTCTCAACTTGAGAAACCGGAGAAGTTCAAAAGTGGAAACTTCAAGAGATGGTAACAAAAGATGCTATTCTACTTGACCGCTTTGAGCTTGGACCGATTTCTCAAGGAGAAGAAACTAAAGGAGGATGTGAGTAATCCACAACAAACCATTATCCATAGTACATGGATGAACAGGGATTATCTCTGTCGTAACTATATTTTGAGCTCCGTCGATGATATGCTCTATAGCGTGTACTATACCAAAGAGACTTCAAAAGATCTTTGAGAATCATTGGAGCACAAATATAAAGTCGATGATGCTGGTGCAAAGAAATTTGTAGCCAGACACTTCCACGACTATCAAATAGTCGATAAAAGGAGTGTTGTAGATCAATGCGAAGAGCTACAATTGATCTTTCACGAGCTCGCTCAAGAGGAGATGGCCATCAATGATGCCCTCTAAGTGGCTATGGTGATTGAAAAATTACCACCATTATGGAAGGACTTCAAGATGTACCTCAAACATAAAAAGAAGGCAATGACACTCGAGGATCTTATCTGAAGGTTGCGCATTGAGCAAGATAGTCAAAAGGTTGAAAAGAAACCAAGCGGCATGGTCACTAAGGCCAATATGGTCGAGGTTGGAAAGAACTTCTGAGGGAATAAACGTAAGCATTTAAATAAACCCAAGGGAGTTGCTCCAAACAAGAACTTTATCGGTGCTTACTATGTGTGTAACAAGGTTGGCCATCGAGCCAAAGATTGTTATAAATATCTTACCACTGAGGGAAAGAAGACGATCAGCCAAGCTAAGGCGAAGAAGAAGAAGCCCACTTATGTAAATATGGCAGAAGCTAGCTTGAGTTCTAATCTCGAGGAGATGCACCTCATGGCTGTTATGTCCGAGGTGAACCTTGTGAGAGGAAACTCAAAGGAATGGTGGGTTGACACAGGGGCTACTCACCATATTTATGCGAACAAGTGGATGTTCAAGACCTATCAAGTGGTGGATGGTGAGAATTGCTATATGGGCAACTTTGCTACTTCAAAAGTTGAAGGAAAAGGGACAGTCATGCTGAAGATGACTTCGGGAAAGGACATAACCTTGACCGATGTTCTACATGTGTCCAAGATCCGAAAGAATCTAATCTCTGGGGTAAAGCTCAATAAAAAGGACTTTCAACTTGTGTTTGAGGCTGATAAGGTCATCTTGAGCAAGGGAGGAATGTTCGTTGGGAATAGGTACCTAACCAACAATCTTTTCAAGATGAGTGTAATAACTTTAGTCTAAAGACAAAGTCTAGTGATAAGATTGATGTAGGTGTGGCCAATAAGGCTAGTACGAGCAATAATGTAATGAATGTTGCCGAAAAAGCTAATGAGAAGTTGAAATTTGCTTATCTTTGTGACTCATTACATTTATGGTATGGTAGACTAGGTCATGTGAACTACAAGTCCCTACAAAGACTAATTTCACTAAACCTAATACCAAAGTTTAACATTGATTTTAAACATAAGTGTGAGACTTGTGTTGAAGCAAAATATGCTAGAACATCATTCCACTCAATTGAGCGAAGCACACAATTGTTGGACTTAATCCATACCGATGTATGTGATTTAAAGTATGTGCAATAAGAAGTAAAGATAAAGCAATAGAAGCATTCATTTAATATAAGAATGAAGTTGAGAATCAGCTTAGTAAGAAGATTAAAAATCTTCGAAGTGATCGAGGTGGTGAATATGAGTCTTCAGTTACACAGGTGTGTATAGAGAATGGAATTATTCACTAAACCACAGCTCCCCATTCTCCTGAGCAAAATGGAATTATGGAAAGGAAAAATAGGACGCTTAAAGAAATGATGAATGCTATGCTAATAAGTTCTGGACTACCTAAGAACTTGTAGGGGGAAGCTGTGCTTTCAGCAAACTATGTACTTAATAGAGTACCTCACAAGAAGTTAGATAAAACATCTTATGAGTTGTGGAAAGGTCGGGCACCTAGCTATAAATTTCTGAGGATTTGGGAATGTCTTGCTAAAGTCCCAATCCCTTCTCACAAGAGAATGAGGATAGGACCCAAGATAATGGATTGTGTGTTTATCGAATATGCACAAGATAGTGTAGCATATCAATTTCTAGTACACAAGTCAGATAATTCTGATATCTATCCGAACACTATCATTGAAGCTAGGGATGCTTCTTTTTTCGAGGAAAGGTTTCCCCATAAGGCATGTAAAGTGGTTGATAATCAAGTTGACCAAAGTGAGGGAAATATGGGGGAGAAGAACTTGAAGAAGAAGTTCAAGAACCTAGGCATAGTAAAAGAGCGAGAAAAGAAAATTCTTTTGGATCTTATTTTCTAACATACTGACTAGAGAAAGATTCGATAACATATAAAGAAGCAATGTCTTCTACAGATTATGTTTTTTGGAAGAAAGCGGTGAATAGTGAGATAGAGTCTATCTTACATAATCACACCTGGGTATTAGTGGAACTACCTCCGGATAGTAAACCACTAGGTCATAAGTGGATCTTCAAAAGAAAGATGAAATCAGATGGTACTATTAACAAGTACAAGGCTAGGCTTATAGTTAAAGGCTATATGCAAACATAGGGTGTCGATTATTTTGACACTTATGCTCCTGTCTCTAGAAAGACCTCTATAAGGTTAACTATAGCCTTAGCGACTTTGTTTGACCTAGAGATCCATCAAATAGATGTAAAAATAGCCTTTTAAATGAAAATTTAGAAGAAGAGATATATATGGAACAACCTGAAGGGTTTGTAGTTCCAGGTAAAGAACATATGGTGTGTAAACTTGCAAAATCCTTATATGGATTAAAACAAGCACCTAAATAATGGCACGAAAAATTTGATAATATCATGCTATTAAATATATTTTTAGTAAATCAATGTGATAAATGTGTCTACATAAAAGGAGATCAAAAGGACTATCTGATAGTATGTCTCTACATAGATGACATGTTGATTGTGGGTAATAATGATAATATCAAATTACCAAGAGAATGTTGTCGAGAAATTTTGACATGAAAGACTTAGGAAAAGCTAACATAATACTTGGGATGAAAATTGCCAAGACTTTAGATGGTTATGCTCTTTCCCAAAGTCATTATGTCGAAAAGATACTAGACAAATTTGATAAGAGAAGCAATGTCATTGCAAGAACACCAATAGAGGTGGTGTCAAGTCTCTATAAAAATCATGGAGATAGTGTGCTTGTAACAATTATATTATTCAAGGGTTTAGGTAGTTTAATGTATCTCATGGACTGTACTAGACCAAATATTGCAAACTCGGTAAATAAGTTATCGAGGTATACAAGTAATTCCAATAATGAGCATTAGAAAGCAGTAGTTAGAGTCCTTAGATACCTAAGGTATACGACCAACTATGGATTACACTATACGACACATCCAGCTGTTCTTGAAGGATATTCAGACGCAAATTTGATCTCATACTCCAAGAACATAAAATCCACAAGTGGATATATTTTTGTTATTGGAGGTGCGGCGATCTCGTGGAGATTATGCAAGCAAACTTGCATTGCTAGATCAACTATGGAATCAGAATTCATAACATTGGATCTGGCAACTGAGGAGGCAGATTGGCTTCGAAGTTTTTTGGAAGATATTCCAGCGTGGACAAAACCAATGCCCTCAATAAATGTACACTGTGATAGTTAGTCAGCTAATGAAAGAGCACACAATAATGTGTATAATGGAAAGTTTAGACACATACGTCGTAGACATAAATCTATGAGAACGTTATTAAGAACGGGCATCATAACTTTAGATTATGTGAAGTCTAAAAAGAATATCGTGGATCCATTAACAAAAGGTCTAACGAGAGACCAAGTTGAGATTTCATCGAGGAGAATGGGATTAAAGCCCATAAAATGACCTTGTCCCATGATGGAAACCCAACCTGGATTGTAAACCCCAATCTGCAGGTTCAATGGGATAACCGAATTGTGAGGTTAGGGTCAACCAAAAGTACTTAGGAAATTGAGTTTCCTAACTATTCCTATGATGAGAAAGTAATAGACCTGTCCATGAGAAGGTTAAACTTTAAGCTTTTAATGATCCTTATACTTTGAGTATATAAGTGGAGTATGGCAGGATACTCTTTATAAGAGATCACCTATATTGAATGTAAAGGGGCCACTTCTATGAGATGAGTTAAGGGCTAAATCTCTAGAGCATTCGATGAAGTTTCTAAGGCAGTCCAAGGCCAAAATGGACAATAACAAAAGAACCAAGTAGCGGTTTGAGAATAAGTTGTGTGAGTACTTTTGTTTTGGTATACACAAAAGCCAAACAGTTCAAGGCATCGTGTCCACTGAATGGCAAGTATATCTGAAGGTATTTTACTAAAGAAGGTTCAAGACTGTCAACTACCTATCCTGATGCAATAAATTCTCGTAGAACTCCAAATTGGATGTAGCTTTGGTAGGCTTAGAGCATAGGTCATTTTTGTATTCATGTGGGGGATTGTTAGAGAATTAGAAAATATTGGTGAATGGGAAAAATTGACTTGAGTTTGGTAGGAATGAATCCCAGCCATTGATTTGAGTTTGGTGGGAATGAATCTCAGCTATTGATTTGAGTTTAGTGGGAATGAATGCTAGCCATTGATTGTAACTATTGGAAGGTCTTGGTTGCCTATATAAGGAGCCTTCATCCAACATTCCAAATCATCCCAAGCTCACACTCTTCCTGGGCTCTCTAATTCTCCCTCTTAGTTCATAGTTTTCTGTCCCGCATAAGTGTCAGAGTTCTAAGGCTGCCTAAGGTTCGAAAGGTGTTCAATAGTGCTTCCTATTGTTCACGGGTTTGGACGTTGTACCTTGGGAGCTCTATTACCCACAAAGGCCTGAAGCATATAGGCGGGTATAAGAGTTTAAGGGCACGGTGAAACTGTGGCCTCGTCTAGGATCTAAATCCAAAGTCATCCTTTCCTGGCCGAAGGTTACACACTCACCTACAAGTGTGATCGTGAGCATACTATAAAACTCTTCTATCGTTATATTAAGAAATCATTACATTTAACAACTGTCTATGATCGTTATTGATGTACTAAGATATTATTACATTTAAGTCCAGAGTTTTTCTGAATGACCCCAATTCCCAAAATGCTCTCGTTAGTGAATCCAGTTTGAGTTTTTGGAGTAAAATAGTGCAAATAAACTAGACAGATGCGCAGGGTTTGTTGTGTGAGTAAATCAACGAATGGAGAATTACAGATGATGAACAAATGAAGATTTGTATTATTTTCTTAATATCACTCATTTTTTCTGAAAAATTTATATACTTGCACAATCAAATCTTATATATGAAAAATGAAATTTGCTATTTTTAAACTTTACTGTGTTCGATGGAGCTGAACAAGTTGGCTCCTTAAGCTGCACTCCTCCACCTGAAACCAATAAGATTCCAGGTTCAAGTTAAGATACAAAAGACATGACACGGTTACAGCGGAAAAACACGAATTGAGATCTCGCTCAATGGGCAACCGGCGGAATAAGATTTGAGTTCATACTTTCTAATCAATTTTCCTTGGAAGATCAACTGATCACAAAGAAAGCTACACCAACAATGACAATGACAAGATTCATGTTCAATTAAAATTAATTACTGCATCTTAATACCTGAAATTTATGTACTCCAGTTAACAAGTATCCACATTCTTCAATAAGAGATTTTTCTCCTCCAGCCAGTCTGGCTAGTTCCATAAGCAGAACTTCATTCTGTTCGGCCTACAACGTGAAACCACATAACAATACAAACGATGTAATAAAAAAGTTCTTCAGAAGATCGGACCAAGTTCGGCATTGCCTAAAGAGGAAGCT
>SOPF01023562.1:0-12992 GCA_012979155.1 Hypericum perforatum
GGCAACACGTGGCAAGGGAGGTTGGGAGTATCTAAAGATGTGGCCAGAAGATGAAGAGGGCAGATCTAATGCTTGGACGAGATTGGTTGGCTGGCTGGCGTGGGGTTTTGCATTTGGATTTCATTTGAATTTCATTTTCATTTGGGAGATCTCAAAATCTAAATCGTGGTTGAGGTTGCTTCCCCCTTGATTTTGTCTTTTTTTTTTTAAATTCACCTTATTTCTTTTCTTTCCTTTTTTGAGGAACATTTGCTGTCCGCGTGGGTGCAACTTGTCGCTTTAAACATGTTAGATATGTTTGGCAAAATGATTGATGGACTGGATACATATTTCACAAAAATAGTATGGTTGGTCCATAGTCAAATTTGGAATTTACATTCGTTCCTAACTAAATTAAAAAGAATTGACTAATTCAAAATCGACTAATTGACTAATTGGCTAAATATTTATTTTGATACGTTCTCGTCAAACATCTGACAGTAAAAAATTAACACATAGTTTGTGGAGTTTTTGGATTTTTTTTGGTGTTACTGTTCATGGAAAATTACGAAATTAGTACCCAAATGAAAAAATTGCAAGTTTGGTGTCCACGCTGGACTGAATCGCAATTATCCCGAGTACTGAACCAATACCCGGGATTTTATACCGGGTATTGCAATACCCGGGAAAAAATAACATTTTCAGTACCCGGGATAAAATCCCGGGTATTGGTTCGACCGACCCAAAATCCCAGTTTTTGAACCAATGCCCGGTATTTTAGTCCGGGTACCGGTTAGCTCGGTATAAAACCGAGAGTCGGGATAGAATCCCGCATACCGAACCATCCCCCAAAATTTGACGAACTTCGACCCCTCCCGAGATATTAGCAAGCTGTAGTGACGCATATCCAAAACAAGCACCATCGTCATCTGACGATTGGAAAATAATTTATTAGCAAGCCGTAATAATAAAATGAACTACAATTTATTTGGAGTGACATTACATCTTTGATGATACAATCATGTTGGATGGACTTGAACTTATATAGTGAAGTCCCGCGAAATACTTCTATGTTCTTGTAAGTCAAAACTGTATACGTAAATATTTGTATATTAATAAGTATACTACTTTCTGTGAAATAATTATGAATAAATACCTTCTTCACGAAGATAGGCCATGGCACGCGTCCACGCATCAGGTTCGTCAAATAATTCTTTGTGTGCCTTTGCCATCGTCTTGGCCTTCACTGCAGCTTCTTGTTCAGCTTTGGCCTTTGCTTTCTCAGCCTTGGCCTCGGCTAATGGGTCAACCCAACTAGGTGAGATAGTAAGGCGTCTAAATATGCTACCATATTTCGAGTCATAGCAGTCCTGCATAAACTTGCTTGGCAGGTGGATGACAAGCGGGGGAGAATGGTACTCTTACTCGTCTGCACCCTCATCGTCAGATACAACTACAGCCTTGCCGTGCCTACTCATGTCTGAATATTGGAAAGAAAAACAAGCAACATTAGACAAACACGTAAACATGTAACATATTTAAAAAAAAGTGGTTACAAATTATAGCATCTCATAAGAGATGAACCATAAGATTCACTATCTATGATGTCTACTAGTACTAGGCTGATCAGCTGCTGTAGCTGCTGCCCTATTCGCTGCCCTAGCTGCAGCCCGGGCTGTAGCTCGTATTGCCTTCTCTGCTTAGTATTATGCAACACACATAATGTCCGTACAATCAGCTCAAACGTGATCTCTTCTACCACATAAAGTACACTTGATACACGAAGGTGGTTGGTCCATCTCATTCTGTATTCGCTTCTTCGGTCGACCTGTATTCTATACAGTTCTTTTGTCAGGTATAAGCTTGATAACTATTTGATCTTCTGGCAGTACCCAATATGCAGGATTTCCCGAAGAGACAAATAATTATTGGTAACATAACTGTGTCATCTTCAGATAATAGTAAGGGTTGACATAAATCTTGTAGTTCTGAATGCCCAGCCTGACACAACAAGACATTGCATATGAACACGGATAGTGAAATGCTTGAAATTTTTTACATTGGCATGTTCTTCTCGATAGATTCACTCGATGTACATTCCTACCTCTCCCCCTACGTTGTGATCCCATAGTCAGTACTTCAAATTCACCGACTTGATTATTGATTATGTTAACAATATGTCCTTGCACTTTCTTCTCCCATTTCTCCAACTTAGCACAGAGCTTCTTACTCAATGTAATCTGTCCAGGAACACACTCCTCGATACAATTAGTTACTCTCTTCTGGAAATATTTGGTATATTGCTCAAAAATCTCTGCAATCAATGCAGTCATCGAAAGCCATTGGGCTCTTTTGAATACTTTATTCACATACTCAGCAATGTTTGTCGTCATATTTCCCCATCAATGTCCACATCCAAGGCTAAGCTCTATTTTGCTACATCCTAGTCAACCATTCACTTATAGATCGCTTCATCAACCTGCTGGATTTGGGTTAAATACCCATATAACTTCATCGGCTGGGCTTGATACCTTATAATATTACGTTTAAATTTACTTTATGTCAGAACACCATTTTATAATTAAAGGTATAATGTATTTGGGATAAGATATTAGTACTTGCAATTTTCATCACATTCTTCATTGCAGGATTGTTGAAATTTCTGTTTAGGTTGCTGGCAATATGTCTTAGGCAAAATTGATGGGTAATACCCATATGTGATCCCCAGCCATGTGCATCAGTCATTGCTCTTATTATACCTGGATCGATCGGTAATGTGTAACCTGATTTGATGCATAAACTATGTCCAATTATCAATATTCTCGCTTTCAACGATAACAAATGCTATCAAAACTATAATAGTATTACCATAAATAGCAGTAGCGATCAACAAATGATGCTTATATTTCCCGTACAAGAAAGTGCCATCAACTAGAAGAACAGGCGTGCAGTGCTTAAAAGCTTCAATACAAGGCCCGAAAGCCCAAAAAACTCGATGGAACATCTTCATGCCAGGCTCAAACTCTCCTGTGTAGTGATCTCTCAGTCTACTATGGAGATACTCCCATTGTACAACAGTCCCATGACTAGTTACCTGACATGTAGTAAACCATTTTAGTAACCGACTGTAAGATTCTTCCTAACTTCCCCATAATAATTGGAAAGCCTTATCTCTTACCCATTAAGTCTTTCCGTACGAAGGCATATACGTCAGGCGACTAAACAACTCATTTTGCAAAGACTTGATAGATACATCTGGTTCATCTGATACTCTGTGTATAATCATTTGAGCCATGTAATGCAACGAGAGGTGACAATGATCTTGGTTAGGTCGAAGGCAACCACATGTATGAGGGTGGATGTGTTTCACAATTTTCCAAAGAGTAAATAGCTCATCTCTTCTATCCTGTGATACACGTATCTTCCAGTTGCACTGATCTTGTACTTTTTTTTGCATTCAACACTGTAAGTACTAAGCCTTAATTCTCGAACAACGTACTTCCGACCCTCAACCATTGAGTAGGCCTTTATTTCCTGTATAACTTCCTCTTTTGTTTTCTATAAGCTCCCTTCCTTCAAAAGCTCACAACAGCTGTTGAAATAATCGACGTCTCCCCATTCATCAGCAAATATAGTCATGGGTGCTGAGGGACCCTAACTAATAGGAAGCTGTGCATAATAGATTGATTCTGCTTCTTGCTCTAGCTAAAACCCCCTTCTTCTTCTTCACTTTTCTCGTCATTATCGTCTTCTTCCTCATCTAATTCTTCTTCTATCTCCTCTTCTTCTTCTTCTTCTATGCTATAATTCGAGTCAAAGCTTATGTATGCATATAGAGTAGATAGGTTCAAACCCATATCAACTTCTTCATCTACTTCCCTTTTCTCTACTGGACTCTCAGCCTACGCTTCACATATGCTCTTCTCCATAATTATATCTAGTCATATTTCTTTTGCCTCTACACCGTATATGTTTACCATGCTCAGCACCATATTGGCAACATCTTTCTCATCTTCGATACTAATCAGTCGGAACTTTCTTGAAGCTATAGGACATCTAAATACAAAATATTTCAATTCTTCATTATAATGAAACGGGACCTTTTCAAACACTCTTCGCCGTAACCTCTCGTACGTCAACTTATCCTCGTGGAATTTCAATCTTACTTCATACCCTCCTTCATACTCAAAACCAGTAAGCATATTTCTCTTAATTGCTCCATCATATTTTACTCCAATTTGCACAGTTCGCCAAGATATTTAGACAGATCTACATAAATAATATTACACAAATGTTCACATATAAAACTAATTAATCAGACTAACACAAAATTACTTGTATAAATAACATAATTACTAACGATTGTTCAACAAACCTAAACTAACAACAACCACCTTTATCAATCAATTTATCAACTTGCAATTTCATCATCATCAATAATTAACTATACTAACACAAAATTACTTACGTAATTAACATAATTAGTAATGATTTTTCAACTAACAATAACTAACAATAACCTAACAACATAGTTAGTAACGATTGTTCAACTAACAAAAACTAACAACAACCACCTTTATCAACTTCCAAATTTTACCATAATCCATAATTAACTATACTAACATACCATTAATAACTATAATTCAAAAAATTATTAACGAACTATATAATCAAACATAAATTATAACTACTTACCTCTTGAAGCTTCAACAACTCAGAAATGCTCAAAATACTTGAAAATTTGGACTTTGGGACATTTTTGGTTCGGATTTTTTTGTCCAGAAAATTGGTTCTGAAATTTGATTAAATAGATCAGTACCTGGTATAAAATCCCAACTATTGGTGGATAGAAAATCTCAAATCTACCGTAAAACTAGATTTCCAGTCCCAGTTAGTAGATAACTAGCACCCGATTTAAAATCCCAGATATTGGTTCAAAAACTGGGATTTTGGTCTGGTTGAACCAATACCTGGTAATTCTGCCCACTTTCAGAAATTGAAAAAAAACTGAGTATTGTAATACGCGGTATAAAATCGTGGGTACTGGTTCAGTACCCGGGATAATTGCGATTTAGTCCAGCGTGGACACCAAACTTGCAATTTTTTCATTTGGGTACTACTTTCGTAATTTTCTGTGAACAGTAACACAAAAAAAATCTAATTTTTTTTGGTAATTCCTCACCTTCCATTTCCAAAGCATCATCTATGTGTATCTCCTAGCTCAGCTTCGTTCTTTACGATGGTTGAGGAGAGCGGCATGTTGTCCGTTCTTGACGGTGGTCAAAAGTTTTCATCGTTAGATTACTCGCAGCGGTCGGGGCTGCACACAATGGCGAGGAGTCTTTGCACTGGGTTGGTGGACTGATCGACGTAGCCCGCGGTGATTGGGTCTTGTTGGCCAGGTCAGCAAAGTCATTTTTTTTAATTGACAAAATTGAAAAAATCGAAAAAAATTCTGAAATTTTTTTCTAATTTTTATACTTTTCTGTTCGAACAAATTTTTTAACTAGACTTTTCGGGTTAAAAAAATTGTGTGGTCTAAAATCTTTTAAAAATTGATGTGGTACATAATCGATTGAAAAATCTATAAATAGATACATATTACTTCATAATTTTTCACACAAATTCCTCTCCTCATTCGCAAAAAATTATAGATAGGGATCTGAATTTAAGAAGTTCCGAAGGTTCTGATTCTAGTTCAGAATTCGAGTATAGTTCAGACTCGGGTCAAAATAGTTTAATTGCCGCAGGAGGGATATGATCTTTATTGTCCGAAAGAATTCATCAACGAAAGACCTAGCAACACCACCTCCACAAACTTCATGACCACTGATACACAAATTTGCAATAGAGAACCCATATTGCTCTGAGAAAAGACTTGATTGAGCATGTTTGGAACAAATTTGGTAGTGGTAGTTAATTATGTAATTTGCATTCTAAAATAATTTCTTAAATTTCGTAGTTCCTTTTGTAATTTGTAATTTTCAATAAAATTTTCATTTCGCCAAATTTGTTAGTTCAAACTTAAATTGTGCATTTTCTAAGTTACTCGAAATCATATTTAAGTTTAATATAGTTAGCTGAATTTTAAAAAAATAGAGCTGAAAAAAAGTTGATGTGACACCTAGGGCACGACATTATAGCGAGGTCACAGGTGTGGGCCGTCTTAGCGAACTTGGACTCGTACGTGGCATCATTTTCCTAGGAGCCCGGTGTCACGCCAATGATTCTGCTTGCTCTCGTTAGTGTTGGTTTGTTGGTGGTTGAGGAGGCACTGTCTTGGAGGGCAGAGGTTGGTAGGCGCGTCCACCATATCACGGCTGTCACCGATTTGGAGGAAGTTGTTCTTGCTGAATGTGGAGGATTCAATTTCGATTAGAGGGTTCATTTTACAATTGGGAAGAAATCCTCGGCAACAGACGATTAGTGCGCAAATATCAGTGACCAATTGAATGAAGAATTTATTTTTGCAAAAAGATGACGAAATTCCCAGAACTAATTAAGAAGAACGAGCCAAACGACATATTAATAACACTTCACATGGTATACTCATATCACTTCAAATTATATATCGATATCACTTCACATCGTATATCAACATTAATACTTGCAATGTACAATAACGTAGTTAATATAATATTTTAAAATAGTTATAATTAAGAACGTAATTATTGTATTTCATAATATTTAATAAATACAAACATTTAATATTTAATTATAAGTATAATATTAGAACATTGGAATTCACGAGCTTGACTTGTTTATTGTAATGCGGAAGTTTGTCCAGTTATTAATATTTAATCATTATTTACAAGTCTCCTACTATTTTTTTCTCTTACTAGGATGACCCCTTTTCTTCTCAGTTCTTTGACTGTGTGCAGTGGGCTAACCCTATTTTTGCACGTTGGATGAAAGTCGACTTCTTCCAAAAAACCTAGGCCTGCCGCCTCCCTTTTCCTTCCATCCCTCTCCTCCATCTTCATCTTCCTCCTTCACCTCCTTTCTCTCCCTCGTGGAGTACTTCTCTCCTTAGTGGAGCCTCACCTTCCCGACGCGGAGTTCATCCCTCCCTCCCATTTATGGAAATCATCTGGGCCCTGTGCCCCCTCTCTCTCCCTTTTGTAGAGCCTCACCTTCCCACTGTCCCATTCACTAGCCTGCCTCGCTTCGTCTTCGTCGTCAGTTTGCTCTGGCCCTCCCACCGTCGTTAGCCCACTCCATCCCTCCCATTGTCGACAGCTCATTCCGCTCCTCCCACTGTCGTCAGCCCGCTCTACCCCTCCCTAGAGCACATTTAAATCACCGGCCCGCCTCGCTTCGTCTTCATCGTCAGCTCGCTCCGCCCTCCCATCGTCAGCTACCCACTCCACCCCTTGGTCTGTCGTCAACCCGCTCTACCCCTCCTCGGCTGCCCACTCCTCCCTTCGCCAATGTTGCCCACCTTGACGTCCGATTACATGCCATACATACGAGCCACCATCTGTCCTCTAGAGATCTTTCTGGAGCGGTGTCCAATAGCCCTCGTAACTTCACCCGAGTCTTGGCCCACCTCCGTCGCTCTCATTAGGCTATGTCAGCTACTTAGTCGATTCGAAAGAGGGGTGATTTTCGATTGGGGGTTTGGTTGCTTTCGACATGCCATGGCTTATCTGCTGTTTGCTTTGTTTTGTGTTTCTCTTGTCTGGTCGAGGATTTTTTCCTTTTGACCTTTTGTCTATTGATGCCCATGCCCCTCTTGTTTAGGGCTACCTTGGATTTTTTTGTTGTTTGTTTGCTTTATGGCTTGTGCTTTTGTCTAGATCGGTGTTTGCTTGATCTTAGGTCCTTTCGGATTTTGTTGCCTGTTCAATAGGT
Source organism: Hypericum perforatum (assembly GCA_012979155.1). NCBI lineage: Eukaryota > Viridiplantae > Streptophyta > Magnoliopsida > Malpighiales > Hypericaceae > Hypericum > Hypericum perforatum. The sequence goes on from SOPF01023562.1 coordinate 7,834, forward strand.
AGGGGAGGAGAACCTTGCCTTGGTCGATTCACGTCGATCTCGGCTCTGTGCTGAGTGTATCTTGTACATACTTAGTTGCCCTCTCGACTTAGTCTTGAGATTTTTATACCAAAATTTGTTTCGGCATCTTCCGCTCCGATCGATGGTCTTAGTACCTTTTCGATCGCCCTTCATCCTCGTCTTGTGCCTCCTTGCACTCGGTGGATCAGTTTCAATTTTTGCTTGGCTTTCTTGTCTTGTATCTGTTGCGGTCTTTTTGTATCGCTATGTAACCTTCTTTATAATATAATTGGTGCGTTTTACCCCTAAAAAAAGACTATGTGCAATGGGGTGTGTCGCCCCTATTGGCGTGTCCCCACCTGATTGGTGGAGGGGCACGACCTAATTGGCACGCGTAGTGTTCACACGTGTTACCGAGACATGTCATGCTCTCGTGCTATGTTGATATTCTGTTTGCGTGACAATTGACATGGTCTAGTTGGTTTACGTGGAAAGTTTTGCTATGTATTTTTTAATTTTTTTTGACTTTGTATAATATTCTTTTGTTTTATTGTAATGTAATTTTTTAATTAATCTTGTAATATATTTGTCACGCCCCAGAAATAAAAGCATGACAACCGCCGCGGATTAATTATCTCCGCTAGGCATCTTATTGCATCAATAAAGTGTAGCCTTTAATAAATCCTATTAGTCAAACCAAAATAAGTCTTAACAAATAGGGTACGAATTTAATGCTAACAAAATAAAAATGAAATGCATGTCCTTGCCCTTAGCTCTCAGCCCTGTCAGCCCCCGTCGTATCTGAAACAAAATACGTATTTTGGTGAGTTTACGTAACTCAGTAAGTCGGAATCAAATACGAACTTTCATGTCACATACGAATATCAATCCTATCTTATTTCAGAAATTAGCGACTCCTAATTCAGAATACAGATCACAGACAAACTCCAGAGTACGACAAATCGGGCTTAACCTGTGGGTACACAGAAGACCTATCCTTCATGCTAAAACACAGAAACAAAAAGGATAGTCTCACCACAGGGCACAAATATCTCCGGTATTCACATAGAGTATGAAAACACAGAATACTCTACGGGCACAGTAATACCAGGATAACCCAACCAGAATAAACATAGCAACACTTCATGTGAACAGCACAGATTGTTACGAAACGTCCAATACTTAGATACAAGATAATTCACAATTTAACAAATTTAAAACATACTCGATCAAGCACTAAGTCATTAAGCAATTTTTAATCGTTTAGGAAGCACAATAACAATAATTAAATCATCCATGCCAGTAAAATCCACAACAGGAAGTATACTATAGTACACCGATCCAATCACCTATCATTGATTCAACTATCTGAGTTTAATAGCTTACGTACCCAAGAATATCAAACCCACAATTAATACGTTTGATTAATCATTCATAGAAGCCGTATAATTAATCTGACAATAACGTTAATAACATGATTATTTATTTCTCACACGACCGATCAACTAATTCTTCATAACTATAGACAATAATTCATCCTAAGCTTTCCTCCCTGTGAACCAGAGACGTAACCACCCTATATAATTAATAACCTTCACTTTTTTTTGTCCACTGAACTATTAATTTCTTCCTATGATAAAACTAATCTACGTCAACAGTTTATTCTAGTAAAATTAAAGGATCCAGAAGAAACTTCCTGAAATCAGAGGACATCTTCTTATGCCATTCATAAAAATTATATATCATAACAAATAGAAACCGACTTACCGTAAAATTTCGTGGTGTTCTAATTCTGTCACTCGTGTGATCTCCACCCGTGGTTCTTGTGTTCTTTCTTCTAATCTTTTGTTCTCACTAGGGTTTTGTCCTACCTCCTTTTATAGGCAAAACTCTAGGGTTTAGGATTAGGATTGGCAAAATTCTATTTGACCATTGGGCATATTACAGTATGCTCCCTTATAACTTTTAATGTCTTATTTTGTTTTCTTGATTCTCACAATATTATTAACTTAATATAAATTTATATTTTACAAAATAATTATTTTGTTAGTTCAAAATCAATTTTAATGTTTGTATTTGTTCGAAATCATATTTAAATTTAATACAGTTAATTATTTTTATAAAAAAATAACATAAAACTGACATGAAATTAACGTAGTGGGTACATACCCTAATAGTGTATAAAAAAAATAGCACATGTGTGCACATGATCTTAAAATTTTTTTTCTCTCTGTGAACGAAATCTGAATTTCGTACATCTTGATGAATAAACACATTTGATGGTAAAAATTTCACACATATGATCTGATTGGTATTTTGGTCTTATTTTCATTTTCCTCTTCATCTCACCACTAACTTTTTTCTCTCACGCCAACTCCTCCTTTTTTTTTCCGTTCTATGCCTCGAAATTTGTTCTCCCGACTTCTCAAATATGGTAAGCTATTAGTTATCTCCTCCTTTTGTTTTTTTTTCTTTCTTCTCTATACTTTATCCTCCTCTACTTTTTTTTTTTCATCTTCCTTCTCCTCTGTTCTTTTTTTTTTCTTCTTGTCCTCCTCCTCCTTTGCTAAATCGGTCATTACATGAAGTGATAATGACATGCCTGAGCGAGCTATAATGGTATTCCCGCCGAATGGTTATAATATGACTGAGTAATTAATAATGGCATACTTCTCTAAGTTATAATGATATGCCTAGTCGTATCTTTCATGTTTTCATATATATGTTTGAATCGGCATGATAATATAATTATAACCATATATATTATTATCACATGATATACATATATTGAAGGAATTAACGTGTAATTAACAACTAATTACAATTAATTATACCATAATTAACGAACACAATTCGTCAAAAATTAACAAGGCTTACTTGTTGTAGCGTGTTCCCGAAGGACCGTTGCGACGAGGTCTTGCTACCGATCGGTTCACGATCACGAATGGATCAGATACGTGAACGTTTTTCCACGAATGGCCTTGATCCGCAAATCTGAGACCTTTAGGGACTAAAACGTAATAGTCCATTTTTGTGAGAGGCTGTGGGGGTGTCAAATTTCACACTTGGTCACCAGCTATTTTCACCCTTTTATAGGCAAATCCAAAGTAGGAGGTGGGCCTTATGCAAAGAGGCCCACACTCCCATGTCCACCTCTTCCTAATTGAAGAGGTGGGTTTTGGCCCATAGCCAACAATCTCCCACTCATTCATTATTGATCATAGTCAAAATAATGAATGTAATTTGGGCCCAAAACCCAATAAACTTCATCTCACATATTATTGACCATAGTCAACAAAGTCTCAGATATTTACATCACAAGGATTTCGTGCGACCAGCATACATCAAGTGTGGATAGCTAAACTCAATAGCACTCATAATGGCCACATGAATTGTAGCATCTCGATATCCTCATTACGTACCGTATGCCTTATCCTAGGCCTCATCTCATATCCCATTATTATCACATGTGATTTTAAACAATTTGTTCACGTTCACTATTGTATTACACATAACACAATAGGTGCACTAGAACTACGAATCTCAGGAATATGATCGATGAAGAACCTTCTCCTTTATAAGTATTTCTTCCATCATGATAATGCCTGCTTTTCTAGTTAGCCTTGCTAGGTCAAATTATGAATCATGACGTTTTCATAGACTTTCTAAGCTAGCAGCACAAAATCATACTTTTGAAATACGTTAAGGATCATAAGGATAGTGTCTCTGAAAAACAAGTTTTCGAAATTGGTCTCACACCAGGGAAACAGAAATCACTCTATGATTTCTCATCCATTGGTCGACTAAGCAAACATGGTACTATCCACGTCCTATGATGTTCATTCCTTCAAAAAGGAGCGCATATGATACACAAATTAACATCATACTAGAGCATCAGCCTTGCTGTTTTACAGAACAACGGCCTTAGTTTACACAAAACTGCTCTAGGCGCTATCAAGACAGATTAATGATAAGTTCCACTTATTTCTTATGACTCGGATTTATATAAAATCCTATGCAGCAACAAATGCTTGCATTCACAAATCTCACACTTTAATAAGAACTTATCTTGTAGTTAAGCAAGACGGCATCAACATTTTAGAATAGACACTCGATATAATGATGTTCATAAAATTGCCTCATCTCAACAAGGAATCAACATATTGACTCCCACTGAGGTAAACACCTGTGTGAGTGGGCTACTTTTCTATCTTACATGCATTCATAAATGTTAATCAAAATAACATTCACAATTATATTACTGATATAGTATCAAATTCCATTGAATAACAAATTCAATAGACACTATTTGAGCAAGAAACAACTTATTCACAAATCCTGAGACCTATGATATTTCTTAAAACATCATAAGGTACTACCTAAGATCTGCGATCATATCTCACATAGATATGTGTTTCATGCTTACTTCTTCACATATAACAACTAAACATAACATATGTTTATTGGTTCATATAGGATAGCTTTGGATAAATGGTTGAAGACTCTCTTTAACCATTTCATTTATTGCATAATAGTTACAAAAACTACAGACTCAGTTTTTATAACTAATTAGGAGATAGACACAAGTCTGTTCATAGCTACTCCATAAGATAGCTTCTCCTAATGGCAAATAAATATATCCAAATATGAATATTCATATATTCACATCTCATGCCTAAATGACATTAGCTTAACCCATGATGACAGGTCTTAACCAAAATGATTATACTGTAATCATTTTCAAGTACTTTATAATTTTCTTGACCAAAAAGTCAATGTGCTATGTTTGGATCGCCATAATCCAAAACATTCGCTTAAAGGACATCCATCACATCCTTTAGCTTATGAGGAGTATCTGGATACAAGTCTTTATTCTAGAAAATGACCTTTTAACTACTAGGGAACAATGGACTAATATCATCACACTCAAATTGTAAGCCCTCTACCACGTTATACTAATAAATTTCGCTAGCTAAGTTATTTTATAATTAAGTTATAGAAGTTCAATTTTTAAGAATTCGGCATTAGGTTGGGTGGTCCACTAGGCAAGTATTTTTATGAGAATAAATGTCATTACAACTTTAGAATTATGTTTATATATGTTAAGAGTGATCTAAGACTTGTAGACGAAATTTCACTTTGGTCACTTAGCTTATTTT
>SOPF01023564.1:0-16185 GCA_012979155.1 Hypericum perforatum
CTTGCTCTTGGCTGCCTTAGGGAGTTAATGACTTAATGTCATTTTTTATAAATTTATTACAAGCCAAAGTTGAAAAAAAATAAAACTAATACTTTAACTAATATCCTAACAACTAAACTAAAGATGTTTGCCATCCAACACAAGAAGTTAAGGTAAGTGTCATCCAAATATCTCAATGTTTGCCACCATTTTGGCAAGAAAACGTTTATCCTTGGTCATGCATATGTCATGCAAGTTGGAGCCCTCCATGCTCACTGTTGCAATAACGTCTTTCTTTCTTGCAATGTGGACTATTTAGACTCTGAACCAGAAGATGTTCTTTTGGTAGATTATAGCTAAGGATGTCTTCTTTCCAATGACGCTGACATGCCTCAATCTGACTTTGTATGAGAAAGTTATGAATTTTCTCGTGCAAGAGGTCTGGCCCGGCGAACTACATGGTTAGCCTCGAAAAGAATTGGTGCATTTGGTTTGTCAATGCCATTTTGCTCGCAACCTTGTGATCTTGATCGTGCATCGTTAAATCATCATCCATGAAGCTCCTAAACATAAATAAAACATAAGAAAAATGAATGAACACGATAAAAGATCATAATGTACATTTACGAGACATATACAAAGAAAACACTCTAAAACAATTAATTACAAAGCTACAATTTTAGGGTAAAAGTGGGAGAGGGAAAATTGGAGTATCGGGCTATTTATGTCAAAAATCCAACCCCCAATGAACACTGGTCTAGGCCAGCAAAAGCTGGCCTAGAATCTGTGATAGCCCCAAAGAACGCTGGGCTAAGCCAACGAATGCTGGTCTGGGATCTGTGATAGCCCCAGCGAATGTTGGCTTGCCTGCGATCATTCTTTTTCTGTCACTCTGGGCATCGTGCTTTCGGTCAACCTGTGTAGCCTGCAATATATTTACACTAAAATGACACATATTTTTCGAAGGTGACACTATATACATTCTCCTATAAATCCACAAACTCAGGGAGGAGAGGTAGTTCTAAGTTATCGTCGTTAGCTTGATGTTTTAAAACCTTACTAAGCGTCTGGATCTGCAAGGTCCATTCAAGACTCTTGCGCATCGAATTGATCACCCTAGTACATCTTCAAGCGCTGTCTGTTCACCATATACTCTTCATTCGTGTCTGGGTTACGAATTCGGACTATCCCATGGGGTAAAACGGCAATGATTGTGCATGGTCTGGTCCACCTGGATTTGAGTTTTCCTAGAAAAAAGTTTAAGACGTGAGTTATACAGGAGTACCTATTGTCCAGCTTGAAACTCGCGATGGATAATCTTTTTGTCGTACTACTTCTTAGTCTTCTCTTTGTAAAGCCTGGCATTCTTATACGTGCCTAAACGGAATTCTTCAAGCTTCTCAAGTTATAACATTCTTCTTTCGCCAGCCTTGTCGAGGTTCAGATTTAACTAGCATAGTGCCTTGATGCGATAAATATCGGGTCTAAATTACGTGCAAGAGAACACGGTCGCACAAGTAATATAAAGATAAGTAAGATCGTCTCCATAGGGACAGATGGATCAATTCTCTAATTACCGGATTATGAATTCTCAACTTTAATCTAAGCAATTCAATTCGAATGATTGGGTTGTGATTAATTACTACAAATCCTACTATTGTTATTCGAATCTAGGGTTGTCAATCCTAAACCCTAACAACAATATCTAAGTAAACAAAATGAAACAGAACAAACGGATGCAATCTATGCTACGAACTAAGGTTGTCAATCTCAGTTCTCACACACGAAACGAATCAATCAAACAATAAATAATCAAGCAAATGAATGAAAAGACAACTCTTGACTACGAAGTATGAAAATATCGCGTTGATTGAAGATCCAAATTGTTGATTACAATCCTTGAAGTAAAGAGAAAGTAATAAAACCTAAAAGCTATCACTCTTGCGTGAAAACTGGCCAAGAATGTCTCTAACCTAAGTTTCAAGCCCTTATATAGGTTAGCCAAAGATACCCAACTAAAAAGAGCCCTAGACTAAGCTAAACAGGCTGAATAAACTTTTCTCGGCCAACCCAGTGGGTCGCTGGCTTTTCCAGCGGGTCGCTGGAAATCTATCTGGTCAAACCCAGTAGGTCGCTAGCTTTTCCAGCGGGTCACTGGAACTCAGCAGCCATCTTCAACTCGCCTTTGACACTTTAGCCGTTCTACAAATTGCAAAACTCAAAACACAAAAGTTATAGATCAAGATGTCGCGGATCTTCTTGTAGAATCACTCAATTCGGAGTTTGTATGAGAAAGTTATGCATTTTCTAACAAACATTGACGGATTGAGCCAAATCATTCTTCGTTAACTCTTCTTGTATTCTCACCAATTCTCGTCCCGCTCGCCATTCTCCTCGCACCTCGTCATCTTCATCTCCACTATCCAAGCACCTACAAAACAACCAAATTCTGACAGATCTCCCGCGCCTCAATAGAAACCCAAAATGCATAAAACACACTAAGACATACGATGAAATGAGATCAAAGCGTGGACAAAAAATGCATAAAACATAAGTAGATGTGTTTCCATTTACACGCACATCACAACTCCACACTTAAGTTCTTGCTTGTCCCCAAGCAAGTTGCATCAGAACTACCATTTTCACGGCTCCTCCTTACTTGGAACAAATCACGACATGCCTCTTCCTATCGCTAATCATTCATTTTACTCAAGTGCCAAGAACAATGATCATGTAAACACAACACCCTTAACTGTTTAACCTGACTTTTGCACTATGTGGACCATACACGAGAGCTGATCACTCAGTAGGTAGGATCAATTTACGCTCACTTATATTGAGTAGTCAACTACCTATCACTCGCAAACATGCCCGAAGTCTAAGAATATTATATTTCGCACTTAACACTCTCTCAAGCAATGCAGGGCTCGTAATCAAGAGGAACTTTGTATATGGATGTAGCGTGGTTTAGGGTAAGGGGAGGATAAATCATAGGGCAATGGCTCGACCACCCAATCCGAGGGTTACATCTAACTCTCGACTATACTAGGTAACTCACCCTACAACAACTAAGCACTCAACCCAATGTTCCCACATCATAGAGGCATTCACTCGAGATAAGTTACTTACTTTTCATTGTGTGCTTTCTTTTCTTCTCTTGTCACCACATTCCTTCCATCTTTCCACTTTCTTTGAATTTTTCACTTTTGCTTTTCCACAGTTTCCACACTTTTCATTTTCTTATTTTCCCTTGTGATTTTTCTTTTTTTCACTCATTCTCGAATATTCATTGGCAACTTATCCCGACTTTTGATTGTTAGCCTCAATTCTACCCTTTTCAACCTAATTTATTTGCAACAAACCCCCTAACTATACTACCAAATGCACCCTTACAAAAATATCCCACAAATGATGTCCTAATCCCTCGGATTAAGTAGTTAAAGGTAGGTGAGAGTTGGATATTTGCTCATGTAGTGGTGTGCAAATAGTAGTAACTCAATGAATAGGCTTAGGCTCAACAGAGTTATGCAATGGATAAGAATGGGTTTTCGACTCTAAGGCTCTAGGCTCAAAGTCAAAATGGCCACCGATATCTAACTCACCCTGCACTACGAAATTATGCCAAGTGCTAATATATTACTCTCATCGCTCGAGACATGCAAGCACCTCATGAATAAAATAGAGACAAGAGTCTCATCCTTCGGCATAAATTCTTCACAAGGTCACTCATCAAGCTCTCAAGCATGGTTCATCTAGTGCAACTGTCGACCTAAATAACCAAGGGTGCTAAGCCTACACAATCATGCTCCGAACACTCAAGTTCATTTTCTGACTAAGCAATAAGACTCAGTGGTCATTCTAGGTTCACAAGTTCGGAGGTAAGTTTATCAATTGCAAATGACTCAATCACTTCAAACAAAAACACATACCACAAACAGCACAGACTCGATCACATGCGTGTGTTAACAGAAGAAAACAACAAAAAACAATGGAAAACACTCCTACACATCACAAAGCACACATCGTGCAACTCCACACTTAGAGAACACATTGTCCTCAATGTGAAGTGGCATACTATGCAAATAACAAAAACAAAACAAGAACATAAATGCATGATAAAACTCGACTGAATTCGTAGTGTAGTTTGTCTCGACCTGTTGTCCTGCAAAAATAAACTAAAATGACATTTTTTTCGAGGGTGACACTATATACATTCCCCTAGAAACCCACAAACTCAGGGAAACTCGGACGAGTGACACTAAATTAAAAAGTGTAGGGAAAAGAGAGGATAATTGTAGTTCTAATTTAACGTCATTAGCTTGACGAGATCTCAACCAATTACCAAGGTCCTGGGTCATTATGTTCTACCCATGATCCTTGTAGGTCAATATGGGGGTCCCAATTTACCATTATACGCTCACCATTTACTTCGACTACAATCCTCAAGTGACCCGGTGGTGGTTTACACTCTAAGTCTGGTGGCAGGATGTTGCATGGTTTCAACTTGGGCCATGGTGGATCATTTGGTTTTGATGGTTTAGTTGCTCGTACCCATGATACTTGTTCCTGAATTTCTTGCTCATTCACCCCTTCTTGAATTTTTTGTATCACTTCGTGCTCATCTCCAGGAACAGTCTCATCAATGTGCTTGATTACCAACTCGTTAATGACATTGATTTGGTAACAATCATCTTCTATGGTAGGGTACTTAGCTGCTTTGAATACGTTGAAAACAACCTCATCATTGTAGACTTAGAACTGCAGCTCCTCTTTTTTCACATTAATGTCTTTCCCGTTGATGTTAGAGTCACCTTAAGCTCTTCGTCCTCCTTATTCACCTGCTTTGCTAGAGGTTTTACTGATGGACTTGCCATATTCTTTCCCAAATCTAGCCTACTCTGAGTCATGATGGCCTTGTAGTGCTTCTGTCTGGTGGAAGGGGCTTCAGTATTGCTCGGAAGTATGCCTAGCTGTCTTTCGTTCAGTTGTGCTGCTAACTGGCCAATTTGTACCTCCAAGTTTCTAAGTGTGGCTTCAAGGCTCAGCACTTGCTTTTGCAACTCATCTTCACCTTGACGATCTTGATGGGATAGCACTTGATGTTGCCACTTTTGTTGAAACTGCTGAAAATGCTGTTGTGGCTGAAAACCTTGAGCGTTACTACCTCCCAGTATTGGTCCATATTGTTGAGGTACCTACTGACCTGCATTGTTTCTCCATGAAAAATTTGGGTAGTTTCTCCAATCAGGGTTATATATAGCATAATATGGATCATTATTAGCATTACCCAAATAATTATCAGATTCAACAATGAGAGAGCAAATATTAGTACCATGTGGGCCAGTGCAGATGTCACAAATCGGAGAGGGTGGTGTAGGCTGTGGGGCGAATGCAGACTGGATTACTTGTGTAAGAACTGCCATTTGTGCTTAGAGGGCTACAATCTCATCACTGTCTTGTACATTGGCAACCTTCTTCCTTTCTGATCTCTCTCCCTACTCGTAATTGTTTGTGGCTATGGCTTCAAGAGCTTGATATGCAATGCTGGACCAATCTAGGGTAGGTATGTCTCCACATATTGTTTATCTCCTATAATTTTCACTATACTGCATAACTCAACAAAAGAGATCAAGTGTAGTGATAAACAACAAATGAAAAATAATGCTTAGTCTCAAAATCAAGAATACTGTATCCAATATTAAAGACAGATTGATTCAAATCTGTCCCCGACAATGGCGCCAAAAACTTGATGCGATAAATATCGGGTCTAAATTACATGCAAGAGAACACGGTCGCACAAGTAATATAAAGATAAGTAAGATCGTCTCCACAGGGACAGATGGATCAATTCTCTAATTACCAGATTATGAATTATCAACTTTAATCTAAGCAATTCAATTCAAATGATTGGGTTGTGATTAATTACTACGAATCCTACTATTGTTATTCGAATCTAGGGTTGTCAATCCTAAACCCTAACAATAAAATCTAAGCAAACGAAATGAAACAGAACAAATGGATACAATCTATGCTACGCACTAAGGTTGTCAATCTTAGTTCTCACACAAGAAATGAATCAATCAAACAATGAATAATCAAGCAGATGAATGAAAAGACAACTCTTGACTATGAAGTATGAAAATACCGCGTTGATTGAAGATCCAAATCGTTGATTACAATCCTTGAAGTAAAGAGAAAGTAATAAAACCTAAAAGCTATGACTCTTGCGTGAAAACTGGCCAAGAATGTCTCTAACCTAAGTTTCAAGCCCTTATATAGGTTAGCCCTATACTAAGCTAAACAGGCTGAATAATCTTTTCTCGGCCAACCCAGTGGGTCGCTGACTTTTCCAGTGGGTCACTGGAAATCCATCTGGTCGAACCCAGCGGGTCGCTGGCTTTTCCAGTGGGTCACTGGAACTCAGCAGCCATCTTCAACTTGCCTTTGACACTTTATCCATTCTGCAAATTTTAAAACTCAAAACTAAAAAGTTGTAGATCAAGATGTCGCGGATCTTCTTATCTTAGAATCACTCAATTCGGAGTTCGTATGAGAAAGATATGCATTTTCTAACAAACATCAATAGATTGAGCCAAACCATTCTTCGTTAACTCTTCTCGCGTTCTCACCAATTCTCGTCCCACTCGCCATTCTCCTCGCACCTTGTCATCTTCATCTCTACTATCTAAGTACCTACAAAACAACCAAATTCTGACAGATCTCCCGCGCCTCAATAGAAACACAAAATGCATAAAACACACTAAGACATACGATGAAATGAGATCAAAGCGTGGACAAAAAATGCATAAAACATAAGTATATGTGTGTCTGTTTACACAAACATCATGCCCCGTATGCCTTGTGCTCAAGCTCGACTGGTAAATGGCACCTGGCACCCTTTTCCATACACCAACTGGTATGGTGACATCCCGATGGGGGTTTTGTACACCGTTCTGTATGCCCATAGTGCATCATCGAGTTTAATGGACTAATCTTTCTGTGACAAGTTAACGGTGACCTCTAAGACTCTCTTGATTTCCTAGTTTGAAACTTTGACCTAGCCACTAGTTTGGGGATGATACGCTGTAGCGATCTTGTGAGTGACTCCGTACTTGGTCAATGCATTTGCGAGCAGATTATTACGGACATGCTTGCCTCCATTACTGATAAGAATCCTGGGAGTTCCAAAATGACTAAAAATATTTTTCAATAAAAATTTAATAGCTACCTTTGCATCATTAGTCGGTAGAGCCACAGCCTCAACCCATTTAGATACATAATCCACTGCCAAGAGTATGTAGAGGTTGTATTCAGATGGTGGAAATGGTCCCATAAAGTCTATCTCCTAAACGTCAAAAATTTCCACTTCCATGATTCTATGCTGGGGTACCTCATGATGATGGGATATGTTTCCTGTCTTTTTACAGTGGTCACATCTCTTGATGAATTCCATGGCATCCTTGAACAAAGAAGGCCAGTAAAAGCCACTTTGTAGCACCTTGGTAGCAGTACGCTCTCCCACGAAATGTCCTCCATTAGGTGAGTTATGGCAGTGATGGAGGATAATCTCCTGCTCTTCCTGAGGTACACATCGTCTCAGCAGTTGATCTTTCCCTTGCTTAAACAGATAAGGTTCATCCCACACGTAGAACCTGATATCATGCAAAAATCTTTTCTATTGGTCAAAAGACATATTAGGGGGCATGATGTTACTTACAAGATAGTTAACGAAATTAGCATACCCTGGAATTGAAATCACATCTAATGTAAATAGTTGTTCATTAGGAAAAAATTTATTAATAGGAGAGAAAGATATTACCGAAGGGTTCTCTAGGCGTGAGAGATGATCAGTGACTGGGTTGTCCGCTCCCTCGTGACCACGGATCTCAATGTCGAACTCCTAAAGGAGGAGAATCCACCTAATGAGTCTGGATTTAGCATCCTTCTTAGGGAAGAAGTAGCGAATGGATGCGTGATCTGTGTACACCGTAACCTTGCTTTCAAGTAAGTAAGCTCAGAACTTGTTAAAGGTGAAGATCACTGCTAAGAATTCCTTTTCTGTGGTTGCATAGTTTACTTGAGCATCATCCAATATGCGACTAGCATAGTAAATAGCATGAAATCCTGTGGTCTTCTTCTGACCAAGCACAGCTCCCACTACGTAATCACTGGCATCATACATAATTTCAAATGGCAGTTCCCAATCGGGTGATATAATAATTGGTGCAGAAACAAGTACTTCCTTGAGAGTCTTGAAAGCCAATTTGCACTCCTTATTAAAAACGAATAGGGTATCTTTCTCTAACAACTTGCAAAGAGGCTTGGTAATCTTGGAGAAATCCTTGATGAATCGTTGGTAAAATCTAGCATGTCCAAGGAAACTCCAAACTCCCTTGACTGACAATGGATGGAGAACCTTATCAATGACTTCCAATTTGGCCTTGTCGACTTCCAGTCCATCACTTGAGATTTTGTGGCTAAGACCACTCCTTCGGTAACCATAAAGTGACATTTTTCCCAATTGAGCACCAAGTTTGTTTCCTTGCAGTGTTCTAGGACTTTCCCAAATCAGAGAACTGAGAAATCATTAATAAAGATCTTGATTTGGCGCTGAACCGTAGCAGAGAAGATGGCCATCATGCACTGTTGAAAGGTGGTAGGTGCATTATAGAGTCCAAGTGCATTCTGCGAAAAGCGAAGGTGCCATATGGGCAGGTGAAAGTAGTCTTTCTCTTGGTCTTCTGCTGCAATAGAAATTTGAAGATAGCCGGAGTAACCATCAAAAAAGCAGTAGTAGGCATGATTTGCCAGTTTATCCAACATCTGATCAATAAATGGTAATAGAAAATGATCCTTCCTGGTGGCTTTGTTCATTTTCCAAAAATCAATGCAGACTCGATGATTGATAACTACCCGTGTAGGGATCAGCTCATTATTTTCATTAGGTACAATAGTAATCCCTCCTTTTTTTGGCACACATTGGGTAGGACTTACCCATTTAATGTCTGAGATTAGGTAGATAATGCCAGCATCCAACCACTTGATCACCTTCTTCTGTACTACCTCCTTCAACTTCGGGTTTAGCCTTCGCTGAGCATCTACTGATGGTGTAAAGTCTTCCTCTAGAATAATCTTGTGTTGGTAGAGGGAAGGACTAATGCCCTTTACATCACCAAGTGTCCACCCTATTACTTCTTTATGCTTTCCGATCACTTCTAGGAGCTATTCTTCCTGTTCCAGAGTTAAGGAGGCAGAGATAATGACAGAAAGCTTATTTCCTTCATGCAGATAAGCATATTTGAGGTATCTTGGGAGTGGTTTGACCTCTAACTCTGGTGGTGTGACAATAGATACTTGGAGCTTTGACCGTTGTGTATTCTCTAGTTCAAGAGATTCTGTTATGCGTATCCATGACACCTGCTCTATTAGTTCGGTATCAGCCTCTTTACCTTAGATTCCTATGCTAAGTCCGAGTTGTTTTCGATGAGAGCCTCTAAATTGTTCATGGTGACAATCTCATCAACTACATCAATTCTGTAGTCTTCAGTGGAGGGATACTTGGTAGCTTCAAAGACATTGAACTGTAACTCTTCCTTCTCCACATCAATATTGGTCTTTCTTATGACCAAGAATGGGCATTCAAAGAGTAGTGAGACATCACAGTCTTCTTCCATCTCCATGATGATGAAATCCACTGGAAAAATCAATGTGTCAACTTTCACCAACACGTTCTCTATGATCCCCTTGGGTCGAGCCACTAACTGATCTGTAAGCTGGAGGACAATTTCACTGAAATAAAGAGTATGGCATGAGATTTATGCTGGATCCCAAATTGATGAGTCCCTTCTTGAAAATCTGATCTCCAATGGTGCATGGGATGGTGAAATTGCCTGGATCCTTCATCTTCTAAGGAAGGTCTTGGGTCAAAACTGCACTGCATCCTCTAGCCAATGGGATAACTCAAAGTCGTCAATGCTTTTCTTCTTTGAGATGAACTCCTTGATCCACTTCTGTAAGAAGGCATCTGCTTGAATACATCAAGAAGCAGAATGTTGATATGGAGGTTCTTAAATAATTCTAGAAACTTCTGATAGCTGGGGTAAGATGCCTACTTGTTCACTCTTTGAGGAAAAGGTGGAAGAGAATATCTTCTCTCTTGTGCTGGCTTGATAGCATCTACTGTTGAAATATTCTTCTCGGCTGCTGCAGGAAGCACCCTGAGTTCTTTTTTTTTCCTCTTCATTCACTGATTTTCCTAGGGATTTAGTTACTGGACTTATAGCATTCTTAACCAGATCTAATCCACTCCTGGTTGTGATTGCCTTGTACTACTCTTGCTTGGCTAGATGGCCTTATGTATTACTTGGGAGTGTACCCGACTACCTTTTATTTAACTAAAATGTGAGCTGACTAATCTAAATTTCCAGATTTGTGATCGTAGCCTCATGACTGAGAACCTGCTTCCTCAACTCATCTTCATTCCTACGATCTTGCTTGGTCAGTGCTTGTTGCCACTTCTGCTGATATATTTGGGGTTGTTGTGGCAGTGGACCTTGAGCATTGCCAACAGCTACAGGTGGTTATTTCTATTGAGGTACCTGCTGACCTGCATTGTTTCTCCATGAAAAATATAGGTGGTTTCTCCAACCTGGGTTATGCATAGTAGAATACGAATCATTATTTTTATTCATATTACCCACATAATTCACAAATTCAGCCAATAAAGAACACGTATCAGTAATATGAGGTCCAGTAAAGATCTCGCAAACCTGAGTATGTGGGGTTGATGGTGGTACATATATGGCTTGGACTAACTATCTGAGTGTTGCCACCTGTGCCTTGAGTACAGTAATCTCACTGTTGTCTTGAACTGCAGCCACTTTCTTCCTTTCTACTCGATCTCCCCACTCATAATTGTTGGTGGTCATGGCTTCAAGGATGCGTAGACCTTTAGCTTTGTCTTTGTCCGTCAAATCTCCTCTAACTACTGCATCCAAGTCGATTCAAACTTGTGGCTCACATCCATTGTAGAATGTTTGGAGAATCATCCAATCTGGGATTTGATGATGTGGGTAGTCGCAGAGTAGCCTCTTGTAGTGATGCCATGCCTCATGTAGAGATTCGCTACCCTACTATTTAAACTGAGAGATCTTGTTATGTTATCTAGTGGGTAGTACTTCTCTAGAAATTTGTCTGCAAGCTCGTCCCATGTGGTAAAAGTGCCTACGAGAAATGCGTCTACCCACTCTCTAGTGTAATTTTTTAAGCTTTTCTTAAATAGTCACAACTTGATGGCATCTGTTGAGACACTGTTGTATTTAACTGTCGAGCAATGATCTTCAAAGGTCTGGATATGCTTCGCAGGACTTTCAGAAGGAGAGCCCCCAAACTGATCTCCACGAACCATATTAATGAGGCTAGACTTGATCTCAAAGTTATTGGCTTCCACAGTTGGGTACTCAATACAGGGTCGAAGATCAACCAGCCTAGGGTGCATTTGTTTTCTCCCATGATTGTTCGCGGGAACATTAACTGCCTAATTCTGATCTGCCATCTCTTCCTCGAGTCTATTCTTTCTTCTTGAGCAAAAGGTTCTTTCAATTTCTGGATCGTACTCAAGGAGTGGTTGGTTGGTAGAGTGGGTATGTAGAATACACCTCCTGCACTCTCACTAAACTACAAAACTCAACAAGGAGGATCAAGCATAGTGATGAATACAAAGGTGTAAAAAGCTTAGTCTCAAGATTAGGAAAACTGTATCCAATATCAAAGACAGATTGATTAAATCTGTCCCCGGCAATGGCACAAAAAACTTGATGCAATAAATATCGGGTCTACTTACGTGTAAGAGAACACAATCAATCAAGTAATATAATGATAACTAAGTTCATCTCCACAGGGATAAATTAATCAATTCTTCAATTACTGGATTATAAAATCCCAAATCTTAATCTAAGCAGTCAAAATCGAGTGATTGATTGATAATTAATATTATGAGTCATTAAACGAACATAAGATTGTCAATCCTAAACTCGAGTAGCGATAAAATAAACTAACAAACAATTGGATGTCATCTATGCTAGAACTAAGGTCATCAATCTTAATTCCAACAAACAACACAAATCAAGCAACTGAATGAAAAGACAATTCTTGATTATGAAGTATGAAAATACCGCGTTGATTGAAGATTTGAACTGTTGATCACGATCCTTGAAAGTAAGAACAATTGTATTAAAAGTAAATATGAAATTAAATGAACCTTGTGCTAAAGCTATCAAGAGTTACTTACAAGCTAAGTTTTTACACCTTATATAGTTCTTAATAAAAGCAAACCTAAAATGGAAAAAGTCCTAACTAAACTAAACAGGCTGAAAAGTCATCTACGACCTGACCAGCAAACGCTGGCCAATCGCAGTAAACGTAGGGTTACAGTCTGCTGAATCACCAGCGAATGCTGGCTATACCCAATGAACACTGGTTTACACTTTGTTACACCGCCAACGAACGCTGGCCAAACCCAACGAATGCTAGGCCTTTAGCACACCTCCTATTCCCGCCTTCAATTCCTCGTCCATGCTATCCGCTCTCTCTCTACACTACGTCATCTTTATCTCCACCATCCAAATACCTATAAAACACCCAAACTTTGACAGGAATCCCGCTCCTCGACACAAGACATAAATAAGATGAATTATGTAATGACACACGACAAAATCTACCTAAAAGGTAAATAAACATATTACAAAACATAAGGATTTATGTGTACGTTTACATGCACATCAAGAGGTATCAACTTTTATCAAATCTCCCTACTTTGAGTCACTTTAGGGTAGACGGGTTGATATACAAAAGATAGGAGTTGATGTAGAATTAAGAGCTGCTTTAAAGAAGTGGGGGTGGGATTATTTTGCTGATAGGAGCATCATGGCTAGGCAAGAGATCTCTCTGGAGTTTTATTGCACACTGCAGATTGTCGCAGATAGGTGATCATTTACTGCACGTATATTTGATAGAGAATTGAGCATGAATGTTGATGAGTGTGAAAAACACTCATTATTCGTGTCGTTTTAGTAGATCATTCTTAGTGTTTTAGGTTGATTTAGTTGCATTTTAGTTTTCATAGTGTTAGTTTTCGTTCATTGTGTGTTTATGTTGAGTTTATCATTTTTCATTATGTTTGCTTGTTTTGAGTAGCTTATTCGAGGTGAAGTGGTCTACGATCGAGCGGACATGCAAAGGTATAGACGAGAAGGAAGACGCGGAGCCTAGGAATACAATGCATGGTCATGTGGCACACACCAACCCTTTATAGCGCACGCTAGATAGCCATTACTCAGATGACCATTCACGTAGACAACCATTCACACTCGGAGAAGGAAAAATGCGAAGGTTGGCACATACCAAGTGCATCTGGCATACACCAGACCAGACGGGCAGAAGTAAAATAAAGCTGAGTGTTAGGCAAACAAATGGCAAGACTTGACTAAGGCGGCTTAGAGCTTTTGTGAAGGAAGGAGAACATGTTGGCAAATATTTTAGATATTTTAGGTTAGATATTTTAGTTAGATAAGTTAGATTATATATTTTTATAACTATTCCATTAGTTAGTTAGTATATAAGGCTTTTTGCCTTTGTTTTGTAAGACACATTCCATATATTAGATAATATACTTTCTCTAAGTATGGTCTCTAGTTGAAGAACGTGGACTTGAAGAGAGGGAGCTTGGAGTCTTGATAAGTCTCCATTCCTTTTTACTCTTTATCTATGTTCATAATTATGATATTAATTAATAGTATGTATGAGTAGTTAACTGAGTTTGGTGCCTTATTACCTTTAATGTAGCCACGGTTATGAGGTGTGTATGTTCATGTATGTGTTCTTATCAATGTGCTTGATACTATTGCTTAGACTTGCTTGATCACCAAGCCTTTGTAGATAGTCAAAACATGAGATAGAATTGATGGATAGGTTGGTTTGATGATTAGTACTCTTGCTCGGAGAGAAATCTTCTTGGTGACCTACTGATTGTCCTTGGAGTGGAGCTTACAGTTGGTGCTTATCTAAGTTTAGTTAGTTGGTGGGGTCGAAAGAACATATCTAACCTTCTAAGCTTAGTTAAGTAGCAATTTAGACTCATCGTGCACGAAAGTGTGGTTAAGGTTGCCTTTGATTCACTTGGACCACATCACATACACTATAAATCCTCTATATCTTATGGTTATGTTGCTGGTTTAGGTACCTTGCTCACTTTTAGTTGTTAAGTTGTTAATATTCTATTTTATAACCATATCTATCTAAGTGTTAGTCTTGTTATCATTATATTTGTTAGTAGACTTTAGATCACTTGTGTAAACAACAAAACTTCATAATCTGATCCTAGTTAAGTAAACCTTAGAGTAGGCCTAACAACTCAATCTCTGTGGATCGACAAACCCTTACTTACTCATTGTTGCAATCTGCTACAATTCTACTGCTGAATTGGCATATGCCATACCTTGCTGGCACACGTTAGGTTATTCATCCGAGAGCTTTTTGGCATATGATACTTTGGAGCCTATAAAAAGACACTCTTAGCAATAAAACAGATAATATCTTTCTGGCATAAGAAAAACTCGTGAGTTATTGATACTCGTTGTGTGTTCTTGTGTGTCCATCCATCCCCGTTTGTGGCGTGATTCATCTTAGATCAAGGTTTGTGATTTCACTATTGCTACAGGTTGAGGTTAGCCAATACCAAGGCTTGGTGCAAAGGAGCAAGTTGTGGGTTGCGGTCTATCCCCTCCTAAAATAAATGGTCTGAGTTGTGTGAGTTCCATACGGGATTCATATCAATTTTAAAACATAAACACAAATTTACCTACATATTACATATTTACAATAACATAAGTTTATATGTCAAAATACTAACAAATATATATAATAGAGGGACTTAGATTACAAAAGCCAAAGATCATATGGAGACATTCCAATATAGTATGAGATAGAAGACAACATGCTAACTTGGATAAAAAAAATATTTTTATAGATGTAAACCATCACTCAAATCTCTTTACCTATGGAACTAGTAAGGGATAAGTATTTTGAATATTATATGTAATATGTGATTAACCAACCATTCATCCCCAAAAATCCTAACAACACTAACATAAAGCTAAGACCATAAAATATAGATTTGTTAATGAAGGTCATCAAAGTAATCACATAGAAAATATAACCATATATTTACATAAACTTTTACAAATATATAAAATAATTTGGATATAACTTCAGATAGGCCTAGATAGAGTCACTCTCACACTGACACAAGGATACCATATCCTAAAGGTCCATCATAAACAAACTACATTTCTCAAATAGATCATATCATATATAAATTCAACAGTTAGTCATGGGTAGACAAATAATCCAAAACAATATTAATACTTATTGCCCATGTATCTAAATGCATATCAAATTAACCTTATTTCACAAATTAGACAAAACAACCCCAATAGACAAATAATCCAAAACAACGCCAAAGACTAGATAGATGAGAAACCAAACATAAACCATAGTTCCGACCATTCAAAAAGAATTCATGTCAACATATGACCTATGTCTCGTTAGCTAAACACATATCAGAAAGAATAGCCACTTACAAGATAATAGTTGCTCAAACTATTCAATGAAAAACTCCGTACTTCTTTTATAACTCTTGGCACTCAGATCCAACATGTCGATTAACTATTCAAAATAAAAATTGGTCACTATCAATACAAGTCTCTTAAACATGTAAATAGCTCCTAGGAGACATAAAAATTCTTTTTGATAACTTCATATTTTTAAATTTATACAAGACAACCCCAAAATCTAAGCTATAGTTTACAAAACTATACTCATGATGTTTGGTTTCTCTTCCAACTTATATACATACAAATACTACCTTAAATTTACCTTAACCTCCATCATCTATTTCCAAATTAATCTATTTTAATTCTTACTTACTAGTTTTTTCAAGTCGTAATAGAAGTTCTACTCAAATTAAGTAAATTGCTACAAAGTTTCTTACCTATTCTTCTAAAAAGTTTAATCCTATCCTTTTTTCTTTTTTCCATCTTTCCTCTCTTCCTAGACTTATCTTTCCTAACTATCTAGATGGTTTGTGCCTATCTTCTACTCCAAAGGAAATTTTCTTTTATTTGCATATTAAGTAGCTTAGTCATCATA